>MCFG01000359.1:0-60000 GCA_002104895.1 Anaeromyces robustus
ATCATCCTTGGATGGTGAGTACATTGAATTTTTGTCTTGTACTTTTGGTAAAAGAAAAGAATTATTATTATTTTCTTTGGTATTATTTTCTTCAATTGGACGTGTATTTGGAGTATTTGGTTGATATTCTAATTCTTCTGGTGAAATGGTCAATGAAGATTTAGACCTATTTATATTTTTTGATGCTTTCAAAAATTTTGCGGCGACCACTGAAAGATGATAAGGATCATAGATAGCTCTTTTTCTTTTCAATGGACGTGGAATGTAATTCATTTCTTCAGTCTTGTTGTTCATTTCTACTGGGGATTGAACAATTTCTTCTTGAGTTTGAATGGGTGAACTTGTCATATTTAATCCAAAAGTAACTAGAGATTGTTGTAAATTTGTCTTTGTAATGTTAGTAGTAGAAGTAGTAGTAGAAGTAGTAGAAGTTTGTCTTTCATTATTAACTAAAACTAATAATGAAGTAGTGGAGGATGTAGAAGAGGAAGAAGAAGATGTCGAAATAGTAGAAGTGTTTTTAATTGGGGAACGATGGTTATTAGATTGTACCATTAAATGGTTTGGATTTTGAACAGGTATTGGTGAGGCAGAAAGTAATTGATTAGAGGTATCCAAAAAGAGATTAGAATGTTGTGATGAATTTAAAGAATTTTGAGAATATATTGAACTTGGTGAACGTACTTGATTAATCATAGTTCTTTCAATTCCTATTTCAACTGGTGAAGTGGTTAAATTACTATTGGTTATATTTAATATTGGAATTTCCAAATTCGTACGACTTTGAAGAGATGGATTATTATTAATAGTTGAAGTAGTTGTAGTGGTAGAAGTGGTAGTATTAATAGCTAATGGAGAAGCTAATATACTATTTTGTCTATTTGTCATTATTATTGGTTGATTATTACCACTAACATTTGGTGATAATAAAATTCTTGGTTGAATATTTGAAGTATTTCTATGATTATGTTGAATCGATGGAATATTTGGTTGTGATGGTATTGAAGGAGTTGTAGTAGTAGTACTAGTACTAGTATTAGTGTTAGTCATTGAATTTCTATTGCCTAAATTAACTGAACGACGAAATTGTGGTGGCATACGAGTTAAATTATTAAATAAACGTGCTGCTAAACGTTTAATTTCAACTTTAAATATATTATAATCTTTTTCTGGATGAACATATAATTTATAATCTATGGTATCAAAAAAATCAAGTTGCCATTTATTAATATCTACTGATTTTGTACGACCTGCACAAATTCCTGCCCACCATGAAAGTCCATGTGGAACATCCGTTATATATCTTTCAGCTTGTATAATACAAAGAAGTACTACATGAGATAAACTTGGTATTATTGATTCTTTATGTCCTGGTATATGTTTATTGAGTTTTATACAAGATTGATAATATCTATTAAGATAGACTAAAGTTATTACAAGTTGTGAAAAAGAAATTTTTGTCTTTTTTATAACCTGATTTATTAATAATAATTTTTTTTATCATTTTTTTTATATTTATATATAATTTATAATATTATATTTTTTTAAAATAAAGAAAAAAAATTAATTATTTTATTTTTAAAATCATTTTATTTTATTATATTATTTTTTATTATTATTATCTTTTTATATTTTATTTTCTATTTTTTATTTTTTATTATTTTATTTTATTTTAAACATATTTAAAGTAAACTATTTTTTTTATCTTTATATTATTTTACCTTTTGAGCAAAGGATATATTTATAGATTGAAACATATTAGTTTCATGATAGTTTGCTAAATATGCTTTTACTATTTGATTAACAGCTTCACAAAAAACTTTAGCTGTAGAGTTAAGTTGTTCTGTGGCTGTTGTTGACTTTTGTGTAGTCATATTTGTAGTAGTCTTAGTTGAATTTTGTAAAATAATTTGAGAAGACATTTTTTTTTTTGAATTATTATATATTTTATTTTAATGACTTATTAAATTAACATATATCTAAAAAAATACAAAAATTTATAATTTTTGTGGTTATATGTATTTGGTATTTTGTGTTTTTTCTTTTAAAAAAAAAATATTAAAAATTGTTTTTCTTCTTTATTACTATATATATTTGTTTTATTAAAGTAATACTATTAATATTTTTTATTAATAAAGTAAAAAAATTATACAAAAAAATAAGAAAAAAAGGTTATTTAATTTTTTTTTGTCTAGTTTTTTTTTTTTTTTAAAATAAAAGTCTTTTAATAATATTTATATATAATAAAATTTTGTTTTAAATAATAAACTAACAAATATTTTAATCTTTTTCTTTTTAATAACACGTTATATTTTTTTTGGTTAAGTATATATATAAACGCTTTTTAAAAATTGGTTTTGAACATTTATATATTACTGATATATTCTTGTTATATTAAAGAGTGTTTTTCTTAAACATTTATAAATCTTTTTAATTAAAATAATATTTTTTAATCTTTTTTAATAAAAAAAAATAATCTTTTTTCTTTTCTTATTTTATTTGTTTATAAAGAAAAAAAGAGTAAAAATATATTTCAAAAAATTTATATATATAATTAAAAGCTTAAAATAAAAAATAAAAATTCAAAAAAAAAAATAATTAAAAAAAGAGTGATTTTACGGTTATATATATACTATTTTTAAAAAATAAAATTTTTATATTTTATATAATAAATGATATTTTTTTTAATATATAAATAAAAATAATAATTATTCATAATTTTTTTCATATTTAATTATTATTATTCTTTTTTTTATTATTATTTATTTATTTATTTATTTATTTATTTATTTATTTATTTATTTATTTATTTATTTATTTATTTATTTATTTATTTATTTATTTATTTATTTATTTATTTATTTATTTATTTATTTATTTACTTATTTATATATAATTTAAAATATTAGATAATACTAATTTTTATATATATTTTTATTTTTATTATATTATATATTTTTATTCCAATAAATATATTATTTACAATGATTATAATATATTAAAGTTAAGCAATTACGTATTTATTATAATTAATTAGAATTTAATTTATTATATATAATATAATATATTTTACAATTGAATTTTCCAAAAGTTATTATATATATGAAAAAAATGAAATGAAAATAAAAATAAAAAAAAAAACAGGTAATTATTATAACTTTTTTTATAATATATTATATATATATAAATTAATAGATATAATATTAATAATAAAAAAAATAAAGAAAAAAAAAAATGAAAATGATGATTTAAAATAATTAAAAAAAAAATTATAATCCCTCAAAATTAAAATTATATAGAGTAGATAAATTAAAATATATTGGTATTATAAACAATCTATTTATTTTTATTTATTTATAGAATATATTAATTTATAATCCAATTAAATACATTTTTTAAAGTCTACATACTTTTTTAATTTTTGATTTTTTTTATTATTATTATTTATTATTTATTATTTATTATTATTACTTTTTTCTTTTTAAATAATAAATATCAAATTGATTTATATAAATTTAAATAAAATATTCAATTAAATTATAACAAAGTTATTATATATTACAATATATAATAATATATTTCAAATATATAATAATTAAAAAAAAAACCAACTGTGAACCACTTGATATAATTTTATTAACTTTTTTGTATTAAATTTAAATGTCAATATATTTAATATATTATTTAAATATATATTAAATATAAATAAATATATTTATATGGTTTTTCGTTTATAAAAAAATATTCTAAAATACTTTAAATATATTAATATATATAAATAATATATTATCAATATATTATTAAATTAAATTAATATTATTTACCTAATATAAATTTATTGAATTTACTTTAATATAAAACAAATTGCATACCTTTTTTTTTATAATAAATTTTTTTTCTAAGTCAAATAAATATATATATATAAATATATAATGATATATATAAATAAATTACAGAGAATACTATTAAAATTATATTTGCCTAATAAAGTAAAAATTTTAATGATAAATTAATTAATATATATATATAAGTCATTAACATAAATAAATAAATAAATAAATAACTTTAAAATAAATAATAATAATAATAAACTTTATTTAATAGATGTTTTATTATTTTTTATTATATTTCCATAATTCTCATAATAGTTAAATTTATAAACAATTAATATTTTATTATATTTATTAATATATTAGGATAATATATTACATTATAATTGCTTAAAAATCTAAATTAAATTCATTCTATAGTGAATATATGGCTATTCATTTAAATGTAAAGAAACAAAAAAAAAGAATAATAAATATATAAATATATAAGCCTTCTATTTAATTATATATAAATATATTATAATATAATAACAATATACTGTTAATATATGTAATTAAATTATAATTAAATATTAATATATAATATAATATATTAAATAATTGAAAAGTCTATAAATATAAATATATCTACGGTAAAATATACTTATTAAATATATTACAATTACATTTTTTTTCTAAGTAATACGTACCTAGCAAAAATAGATCAAAGGCAGTTTATATATACTTATTAACCACTTATATATAATTATATATAATATATTAATATATTAAAATTACCATATATTACAATATATTAAAATTGATAGTTTAATTATATTAAAGAAAATAAATATAAAATAAATATAATAAAATAAATCTATAATAAATAATAAAATAAAAACTAGTTCAAAATTTAATAGGTAATCCTATTAGAAAAAATTTAGAAAAAATAGCCAATTTAACCTATAATAAATGATATATTATTTATTTATATTATAGGATTACCATTCAAATAGATAGGGATGGATAATATATTAAATAAATATATTAATAAAATAAAATAAAAATGAACTATAATAAATAAATAAATAAATAAATATAATTAAATCATTAAATAAATAAATAATAAAAATGAATAAAAATAATTAAATAAAAAAAAATAATAAATAAATAAATAAACAATTTAATGAATTAAATATATAAAACTTAAAGGGAAACCAATGTGTATCATAATTAAAACAATATATATAATATATATAATAAAAAAATGTATATGGTAAAAAAAAATAAAAAAAAATGTGTGTGTGTATGTGCGGGTGTGTGCTTGTATGTATTACATATTATAAATAATGAAAAAAAAAAAAAAAAGGAATAATAAATAATAAAAATAAAAATAAAAAATAAAAAATAAAAATAAAAAAAATATATAGAATCAATTCTATGATTCTATTTTTTTTATATAAAAATAAAAGTTTCAAAATTATAAATATTGTGATACACCAAATGATATTATAATAGGTTTTATGATACCTTTTTATATATATATATATAGATATATTTATTATATATTCTATAAAAAAATGAAAATACTATTTAATTATTACTATTATAATATTATAATTATGATATGATATGATTAATAGAGAAATAATCATTAATAATAAATAAAAAATAAAAAAAAATAAAAAAATTCAATAGATTAATAAATTAGAATAGAAAGAAATATATTATTTAATATATATTTTTAATATCAAGTAATTTATTTAAATTTTATATAATTTATTCATTGATTTCTAAACAAAAAAAAAAAAAAAGAAAAGAATTATTTATATATATATAAATATATAATATTTTTTTTTATTTATAATTAAACTGATTAAGTAGCTAAATATAGAAATTGAATTGCCATAAAACTAAACATTTTCGTTTTTATATAATCAAAAAAGAAGAAGAAAAAAAAAATACCAAATGACTAATATCAGTGTTCATAATAAATAAATTAAATTATATTATTTATTTTTATATTTATTTATTCATTTAATTATATATATATTAAATAAGAATGGTGTTTATATAATAATTTATTTAATAAATATTTATTTATTCATTTATTTTATAATTTCTTTATATCTTTTTTTATTTATTTATTATTTTTATTTATTTATTTATCTATAGATTTATGGATTAAAACTAATTTTATTCATTTATTTAATCAATCCTATATATATAAAAATGACAGAATTGATTGATTCGGTTAAAAATTTTTTTAATATATAATAATGATTTATATTTATATAGTTATATATATATAATTATATATACATAAGAAAAAAAAAATTTTTTTATTTTGTTTGTTTTTTGTATTACGTTGTAAATAAGTATACCGATTGATTTTAGCTTAAAATAGAAATTTTTATTAATTAAAAATAAGAATGATTTGTATTTTTTTGGGAATTGTTTTTTTTTTTTTGTATTTTTGTGTTATGTATGTGATTTTTCTATATTTTTTTTATTTTTTTTTAAATAATTTATATATATATTATATATATATTTAAATAAATAAATATTACAAAATAAATAAATAAATAAAAATTTAATAAATAAATAAATAAATAAATATAATAATAAATCAAAACTACCAAAAAAAAAATCACAGAAAATTATAATTATTAATAATGATCATGATTAAGTTTTAGTTTTAAAACTACTTGCTGTTTTAATAATTGATGTTAAAGATAATAGGAAATAAAAAAAAATAAAAATAAAAAAAAGTAAATAAAATAATAAAATAATTCATTATTAAATAATTATTTAATTTAAAAAAAAAAAAAAAGAATTAAAAAAGAATTAAAAAAAAAATAAAATAAAACTATATAATAAAAATGGCCAATAATAAAATTTTATTTATTTATATATGTTTATATATATAATAATGGTAATGGCTTTTATATTAATGTTTTTTTTTTATTTTTTTATTTTTTATCATAATAATTTTTAATAATTATTAAAATATAAACCTTATTACTTTGCCTCACTATAGAATACTGCATTTAGGTTATATGCATTTGATTAATATGCTTTTTTTTTATTTATTTATTAATCAATAAATAAAAATAATTTATGTATTATCTATTTAATAAAGGATAAAAGGAAAAAATATTTTATATATAACATTCTTAACATTCTTAACATTTAATATATCTAATATTTAATATTTTTAAAAAAAAAAAAAAACTTTGGTATTTCTTTAATAAATTAATTCTAAAAATAATTCCTATCAATAAAATCTTTAAAAATAAAATAAATCATAATAAATAAGAAAATAAAAAAGGGTAATAAAAGTTGTATTTTTTCTTTTTATAAGTATGTATGTTTTATATTGATTTGGTTTTGGTTTTGGTTTTGGTTTACTTCAATTTAATTCTTTTTGGTTCGTTACTATTTTTATAATATTAATAAATATATTTATATTATTTATTATATATATATTTTATTATTTATTCTATTAAAAAAATTATATTAAAAATAATTAAATGAATAATTAATTATAAATTTAATAAATTTTCCTTATTTTTTTTTATTTTTTTTATTTTTTTTTTCTTTGGTATTTACCATATAATTAAAAAAAATTTTTTTTTATGATGAATCATCTTTACCATACCCTGCCTGTTGTAGAATAGTATATAATAATATAATATAATAATATAATATAATAAATAATAAAAATAATTAAATATATTTAAATAAATATATTTATTATATACATAAAATAATACTATTATATAAAATAAAATACAAACTAAACAAAAAAAACAACAAAAAACAACAATAACCATAAAATAAAATAAATAGTAAATAGAAATAATAAATAGAATAAGAATATTATAATTATATTTATAATATATTTTCTAATATGTTATAATAAATTATTATAAAATAAATAAAAACATACAATTTGAAATATATTTTAATTAATTTAATTAAAAAGCGAGTGTAATGATCATATATTAATCTATATTAACCATATATTATCATTTATTTAATATTCGGTAATTCTTTGATAATAAGGGGTATAAAAAAGAAAGAAGAAATTTTTAAAATACAATAAATACAATAAAAAATAATAATATATATTATGTTTATATTATAATATATATCAATAATATATTGTATATATTGTAATATATATTCTATCTTTCTATAAATTTTATATTAAAAAAATTTTTTAATATAGAAAATAATGGTTTGTGACTTTTTATTTATTTTTTATAATATAAAAAAAGTTAATTTAATAATATATAATGATTTTCTATAGTTAAATATATTAGTTGTAACTTTTATATATATATATATATAATTCTATTATTACCAACAATTAATTACTAAAATAGGAAGTATTAATAAATAAATAAATAATTATATAATAAATCAATAAATATATTATTATTTCATAATAAATAAATGTATAAATAAATAAATATTAAAAATAAATATTAAAAAATAAATAATAATAAATAATAAATAAATAAATAAATTAGAATATAATAATAATATTTTTTTTAATATATATAATGATTTATGAAATTAGTTATTATATTTAAAGTTTTTTAAGAGTATCAGAAGTTGGTAATTGAAATTGAAACTGTTTGAGTTAAATAATATATTGTATACATATATTAGAATAGAATAGAAAAGAATGGTCTTATAAATAATATATGGTATTTATAATTATAATTAATTAATTGGAAAGTTTAATATCAATTATCAATTATCAAAATAAATTTAATTTATAATTTTACTATTATGAATGAATGAATAAATAAAATAATAAATATATTATGTGAATTATTTCAAATAATAAATGGTGTTAATGGGTTTTAAAATTATATTATTCTTTATTATTATTCTTTATAATTTTTATTATTATATTTAATTAAATAATAATTAAATAATTAATTATCATAGTATTTAAAAATATTTTAATTATTATCATAATTATATTATTTAAATTAATAATCATCTATCATATAATAAAATAATATAAGTTTTATTTTAATACTATTGAAATAATAAATTTCTATAATTAATTAATATATTAATTATATATTATTTAAACAATAGGATTATTTTTTTTTTATTATAAAGTTGTATTATAATCTTTCATCATCTAAAAATTCTCGTGTTCTATAAAAATAATAATAATAATAATAATTAATAATAATAAATAAGGGTAAAAAAAAAATTAAACCATTTAATAATAAACAAGTTTAATAATTTTGATTAAAAAAAATGAAAAAGAAAAGAAACAATTCTAAAACAAGATAATGAATGATAAAAAACATGAGATATTTTTTTATGATTGATTTTTATAATTATAATATATATTTATATAATATTTTTTATTATTTTTCCATTAATAATAAAATATATATGCAAAGATTTAAAAAAATATATATATATATAATATCTTCATATAATAAATATTTATTTAAAGTTAGGGTAAATAAACTTCAATGATTTAATTTCTTATTTACTAATTAGCATTATTATTATGATTAGGATTATCTTTAACATTTTTTTTTTTTTTTGAGTATTGATATCTGAGTGTAGCATTTCGGCAATGTACATGAAATTTTTTGCATTGACAGGTCCTTTACGCCACATTTCATATTTTAAATTTATATAAATATTTTTTGACGCCACATTTATATAAAAATTTTTTAAGAGAGTTTATATACTAGTACTTGTATATTAAAACATTTCTTATTTATTTCATAATTTAAAGAATTATAAATATAAATTTTAAATTTCACTTAATATTTTATTTATTTCATAATTTAAAGAATTATAAATATAAATTTTAAATTTCACATAATATTTTATTTATTTCATAAGTTAAATAAAAAAAAAAAAAGAAATATTAATAAAAAGAAGATACCACTAATAAATTGGTTTCATAAATCAATAATAAATAAAATATTGATTTTAATAATATAATAAATTTTTTATTTATTTATTTTATAAGCCACAATATAATACATTTAAATAATACGTTATTTTAATGCGCGATACATTTACGAAATACATTGCCGAAATGCACACTTCCCTATTGATATATATAAATTTTTTTTGAACTATTGTCGTTGTTGTTACATTAATAAAAAAAAAAAAAAAAAAAAAAAAAAAAAAAGTTACATTAATTATTTTAATTATTTTTTTTTTATTTTTTCTATTTATATTTTATATTATATTTTATGTATGTATGTAATGTTTTATTTTTATTATAATTTATTTTAATTTAAAAATTAAAGATTAAAAAAAAATAAAAAAAAAAAAAAAAAAAAGGCTAATAAAATTTTATTTTACAGTTAAAAGAGTTTAAAAATAAAATTTATGGAAAATAAACAAAATTAACATAAAATAAAATAAAATAAAAATCTTTTTTTTTTTTTTAATTATGGTTTAATTATTTTTTTTTAAATAATTATTTAATATTTATAAATTTTATTTTATTGATTTTTTTTTCTTTTTTTTTATTTGTTTTTGTTGTTGCTTTTATGGATGGGATGTTTAATATAATTAAATAAAACTAATAAATTAAAAAGTTAAAATAAATATTATATTATATAAATATAGATTTAATGATTTAATGATTTAATGATTTATTATAATTTTTTATTATAAAATCTATTTCATTTTATTTTTTTAAATGGCTTTCAGAAGGTTAAGAAGTTATTTAAATAATCTTTAATATATTATATTATTATTATTATTATTATCATTAAATAAATTTATAATTTTTTATAATATATTTTATATAATTATATATATAAATATATAAATATATATATATAAATAAATATTATAATATAAATAATTAGTATTAATTGGTTTAGTTTTTTTATTACTTTTTTTTTTGTAAAGGATATTTCTTTTGTTCTAACTCTTTTTTTTTTTATGTTTAAAATAAAATAAAATAAAAAAAAACATCCACATTTTTTAAGTCATATTGTTTAATATTATTATTATTGTTGTTATTATTTTATTTAATAATAAAAATTTTTCCTTTATTTTCTCTTTATATTTTCCTTTTAATTTTAATTTTATTTTTATTTTATTTTTATTATTATTATATTTTAATTTTATTTAAATAATATGAAAAAAAACGAATTTTTTTTTAATATTTTTAATTTTTAATTTTTTTTTAATTTTTAATATTGTTTTTTTTTTACTATTTAAGAATTTAATAATAATAATTTTTTTTTTATTTTTTTTAATCCTATGTATTATACTTATGATACTTCTTTATTTATACGATTTAATTTAATAATAATTTATTTTTATATTAAATATTTAAAAATTTATAGTAGATGCTTGCCTTTTTTTTTTTTTTTTTTTTTTTTTTTTTTCTAAACATTTTAACATTTTACATACATACACATACATACCTACATACATACCTGGAAGTGTGCATTTCGGCAATGTATTTCGTAAATGTATCGCGCATTAAAATAACGTATTATTTAAATGTATTATATTGTGGCTTATAAATTAAATTAATAAAAAATTTATTATATTATTAAAATCAATATTTTATTTATTATTGATTTATGAAACCAATTTATTAGTGGTATCTTCTTTTTATTAATATTTCTTTTTTTTTTTTATTTAACTTATGAAATAAATAAAATATTAAGTGAAATTTAAAATTTATATTTATAATTCTTTAAATTATGATTATGAAATAAATAAAATATTAAGTGAAATTTAAAATTTATATTTATAATTCTTTAAATTATGAAATAAATAAAATATTAAGTGAAATTTAAAATTTATATTTATAATTCTTAAAATTATGAAATAAATAAAATATTAAGTGAAATTTAAAATTTATATTTATAATTCTTTAAATTATGAAATAAATAAGAAATGTTTTAATATACAAGTACTAGTATATAAACTCTCTTAAAAATTTTTTATATAAATGTGGCGTTAAAATATTTATATAAATTTACAATATGAAATGTGGCGTAAAGGACCTGTCAATGCAAAAAATTTCATGTACATTGCCGAAATGCTACACTCAGATACATACCTACATACCTACATAATATAAATAATATAAATAATTATAAAATTATAATTTATAATAAAATATAAAAAAATATAAAAATAAATTTATTATTTATTTTTATATATATAATTAATTATAATTATAATCTCTATTTTATTTTATATTCGATTATTTTATATTATTTTATATTATTTTATATTATTATTTTATATTATTTTATATATATTAAATTTATTAACATTTATATAATAATTAATTTATTAATATATTGAAATGAAAAACAACCAAATAAATAAAATCAATCAAAGAAATACAGAATACACGTGCTACATTGGTTAAGCCTTTACATTCTTTAATATTTTAATTTTTTTTAAATACGTTAATTCCATCAATTTACCTAAAATAAAAATATATTTTTCATATATTTACATTATATTTAATCTTATTTTTTTAACCAATAAAAGTTTCATATAATATATTATATTATACATCAAAAAAAAATAATAATAAAATAATAATATAAAAGAATATTAATAAAACCAAAAAAGAAAATAATAACAAATAAAAAATAATATAAATATTATATTAAATAATATATTATTATATATATTAAAATTAAGGTTAAATTTAAAACAATATAGATACTTAATATATTATAATAATTAATATTATAATTAAATTTTATAATATCACATTTTTAAATAAAAATAATTAATGATGTAGTTTCCATAATTTAAAATAATAAATAAATAATACTAAATAATACTAAATAATAATAAAACCATTAATCTAATTAATAATAATAATAATAATTATAAAAAAATTTAATAAAAAATTAAATAAAAAATTAATAATTAAAATAACCCAATGCACACATTTTTTATTTTTATTTTTTTTTTAACAATACTGCATAACATCAAAAAAATAAAAATAAAAATAAAAAAATATCAAACTATTTTAAAAAAAAAAAAAAAAAAAAAAAAAAATTTTAAAAAATAAAGTTTACCATAGTTTTTTCCATAATTTTTCCATAGTTTTTTTTTTTTTTTTTTATTTTTATTTTTATTTTAACATTCTTTATGTAATATTTTCCAAAATAATTTTTTTCGTTTTTTTTTTTTTTTTTGGATATATATTACTTTATATAAAAAAAATTAGAAAATAAAAATAAAAAAGAAATATATTTATAAATTTTATATATATAAAGAAAAGTAATAATTATAATTATAAAAATTAGAATAAGAATAAGAATAAAAAAAATAAAAAAAAAAAAACAATATTATTTATTATTTAGTGTTTATTATTATTCTACATATTTTACATGATATAATACATAATGTAATTATATTAATATTATTAATATAATTACAACTATTAAATATTATTAATATACATAATATTTTTTCTAAAAAATATATATATATATATGTAAATTATTTATTTAAAAAAAAAAATTGACTTAATCCAAACAAATAAATTAACCACGAATAAAAATTTCGTATGTAACTATTTAGTAGGTTAAAGTCTCATCTTGTTATCAGAATTAACCAGACAAAGACAAAAAAAAAACCTACTATAACTTCTAAAATTAATAATACTATAGGTGATAGCGTGTCATGAACTTCCTTAGAGCAATATTTTATTTTCTATGATATTTCATATTATATAATCATCACTCCGGTAAACATATACCGGAATAGCCTTCTAATTCATTATCACATTTCATACCATTGAGCCTTTTTACATGTCATAGAAAACTTTTATAGAATACTTTTCGAAATCATCTACGAAACATCGATAGATATAATTTTTAATTATTCATATTATCTTTATTCATGCATTTATGGTCCGTGCACACGTTCTGAATAAACAATCAGAATTACTATTACATTCTTCAATGGTACATTTAATTATTCTACTATAAAATGACCACAAGTTTTTTAAAATTGGCTTAATATTTTTTGAGAAGTCTTCTTTTATTTCTTCATTTTCCAAATCATACATAGTAGTTATTCACGTAGAAACAAATTTTCTTTCTACATTTTCAGACATAAAAAAGCTAACATCTTTTACTGAACATAGGAAATCCCCAAATTGACATTGGGTACGAGTTTCATTAGTATATAAAGTAATAACTTTACATGTGGAGTTTAGAGGACAAACCTTATCGGATGTACAACTTCATTTGATTCCTATCAACATTTTGTAAGACATATAATTAAAACTGATACTAAAGATAAAATTTGAAGTTTCCTTTTGTTATTTTTTTATATATATTATTTTATTTTTTATTTAATATATTTTTATTATTTTTTTTATTACTTTTTATCGATATATTTAATGATTTATTCGTTTTTTTTTTTTTTTTTGGAGATTAAAATGAAAATAAAAAAATATTTCTTGATATATAAAAATTTTTTGTAATACATAATTACATTTCTAGAAAATTCTAAAAAAAAACTTAACAAAACTATAAAAAATAAAATTTGGTAGTAAAAAAAATTTTTATCAAGAAAAACAAAACTATTTAAAAAAATAAATTTTGGCAATAAAAAAAAAAAGACTTTTTATTAAGAAAAACAAAACTATTTAAAAAAAAAAATAATTAAACCTTTATTGTAAATTTATAAATACTTTATTTTTTTTTACTTTTATTTTATTTTTTCATAAACATAAATAAAAATAAAAATATATATAACTCAGCAAAAAAAAAAAAAGTAAAAAAAATTTTTTTAATATAATTCTTACTATTATCAAATTTATCAAATAATAAATAGAAACAAAATTTAAAAAAAAAATATATATTAATAGAAAGATTTCTTTAACATTAAAATTATAATATATTAATTTATTACAAGCTTGTTTTTTTTTTTTTTTTTTTACTAAACAAAATTAAAATTTAGAAGTTAAAAAAAAAAAAACTTAGAAATACAACAATAAATGAAAAAAAATATAATTTCTTTTTTTTTTTTTCGCTATTTGTCTTTAATTGATTTTATTTTTTTTTTTTTTTTTTTGGTAAAATGATTTTTTTTTTTTTTGCTTTATATTTTGTTTTGTTTTTTATTATTTTGGTATTCTTTAATATATATAAATATTATAATAAATTATTCAATATATATATATAAAAGTATATTTAAATTTTTTTGGTATTATAAAATTTATATAAATTTTTTTTTTTTAGATTCTATTCTATTAAAAAATATATATATTATTATAATTATGTCTTAGCATACATAAGGTCTCTGGTTCGACCCCGCAACCCTGATGTTTCCTCAACGTGGGTTTTTCATTAGTACTTGTTCGCTTGCCAGGTTTTAGTATGTTCTTCCTTAATTATACCACATTTCTTAATTTAATAATTTATTGTACTGCCTGACGCTTATAGTCTTTAATATTGTTTCTTTGAGAAAAACCAACCTTTAACCAATCTGTAACGTAGAATAACCAATTAGAATCACGTGACTTCTGGGCTGGGATTCACCAGCCTCGTTAGAGGTTGTCGGGCGCCGATAACAATATGTGGCTCGCGGATATAAATTCAGCAATTATTGTACAAGATTGGGAGAGCCAAAGCTGACTTCAGTATGGCAGTCCATGAGGGACACATTACCACCTAATTATTAGGGAGTGGGCTTACTGCTTCACATTAGGGAAGCAGTAAGCCCACTCCCTAATAATTAGGTATACCCCGGATATAGAAAAAAAAAATTATAATTATAATTATTATTATTTTTTTTAATTATTTTTTTTTTCTTTACATCGTTATTGCATGTCAGTAAATTTATTTTTATTGATTGGTAGAGATTATATATATAATATATAATATATATAATATATAAAATATATAATATATATTATATAAAAACTTTATTTTTTATTATTTATTATTACCTTAATAATTAACTGGTAATCTCCATTTCAATTTATTTTTTATTTGGATCAATATTATTAATATATGAAGCCTTTACACTATTTTATTAATAGAGCAGAAATCAAAATTAATCATTTTAATTTTTTTTTTTGTATATGTAGCATATTCTAATATATATAATATATATTACAATATAATAAACCATTTCTACTTATTTATTAATTTATGTACTTATAAAAAATATATATATACGTTTTTTTTTAATTTCAATTTATTTATATTTATTTATATATTTATTTAATTTTATTAATAAAATATTTATTTTATTATTTATTTATTTATTTATTTACTTATTCATAGATTTAAAAAACCATAATATTTAATATATATTTATAAAAAAATTTTTTTTCAAAAAAGAAAAAAGAAAAAAAAAAAAACGGCATTTAATACAATAATTCCATAAATGGTTAAATCTCTTTTTTATACATATACATTTTTTCTTTTTTTTTACATAATTCTTTTTTTTTAATCATTAAAAAAAAAAAAAAAAAAAGTAATTACATTAACTTTTTTTAAAATATACAGAATTAGAAATTTTTTTTTGAATTTTACTTTACATTTTATTATTTTTTCATTCCAATAAAATATAATAAAAAAAAATATTTATTAAAAAACCTATCATTTTATTAATATTTTTATTTTATATTAATAATAATATACTAATAAAATTTTATTCTATTTTATTTATATTTATTTATTTATTATTATTATTATTATTATTATTAATTATTGTTTTTATTATTATTTTATTATTTGTTAAAATGTTGTTTTTCTTTTTTTTATTTTTTAATTATTATTTTTTAAGGTTTATAAAAAACAATTAGATTAATTATTTCATTATTTAATTATACGTATAAAAAAAAATTATTTAAATGTATTGAATGATGTTAAAGAAAGAAATAAAATTATATATTATATTATATTTATTGATTGATTTATTTATTGATTTATTTATTTACATTCAATATAAATTTTATAAATTTATAAAATATATTAAATTAAAATGTACCTTTTTATACATGATTTATGATTACATTAAAAATTAAATTAAATCAATACATATATAAATGAATATATTACGAATATATTATATTTATATTATTTATATATTTATATTAATCTTCCACATATATTCATTTATATTTATTATATTATGTAATTGATTTATTTATTATATTAATGTCTTTCTTTTTTTTTGGTTAAAATATTATATATTAATATCATATATTATAAATAGTATATATAATATATTATATTTAATAATTATATAAATAAATAATTAAAAAGTAATTAAAAAAAAAAGAATCCTCTTTATTGTGATATTAATAAAAAAAATTTAGATTAATATGACATGAATTCAATAATAATTATAATACTAATCAAAATTAATATTTTAAAAAAAGTATTGATAAAATAGATAATTATTAAATAAAACATCATAACATATAAAATTATAAATTATTATAAAAAGTTATTATTAATTATAAAAATGAAAAAAAAAAAAAAAAAAACATATAGATAATGATAATAAGAAAAAAAAAAGAATTACCTTTTATAAATAAAAAAAAGAGCAAAACCTATTTAATCAATAAATAATAATATACTATAAATAATAATGTAGGAATTATATTATATAAATAAAAAAAATAAATAAATAAATAAAAATATAGGAGTAAAAATAAAACAAAAATAAATAAAAGTTAAAATAAAAAAATAAAAATAATTATATAATAAAATTTATAAATTTTTATAAATTTTATAAATAAATAACACACACAATTCATTGGTAAGGAAGAGTTCAAATAATAAATAAATAAAAAAAAACAAATTAAATTAAATTAAATTAAATTCAATAAGAAAAAAAAAAAAAAGAAAAAAAAAAGGGAATAAAAAAAAATTATTTGTATAATAATTATATTAAAACTAAAAACCAAAAGAATTCAAAATGACTATAATTTTTAATGAATTATGCTATATAATATAACATTACACACTATTTTTACTATTATTATTATTATTTACTATTATTATTAAATATTATTAAGTATTATTAATATTATTTTCTATTATTAAGTATTATTATTATTTAATATTAAGTATTATTATTTTATTTAATATTAAGTATATTTTATTTAATATTATTATTTTTTATATAATATTTCCCACTTTTTATTTTTAAAAAAATTCTTTTTTTAATTTTTTTAATTTTTTTTTTTTTGGTTGCTTGTAACCACTTTTTTTATGATTTATGTTTTATGTTTTAATAATTATTTATAAATAATCATATGCTTTTTTTTTATTTTTTTTTTTATTTTTTTTTTTATTTTTTATTTATGTTATGTTTTTATATACAAATAAGATTATATTGATATTATATTATACTATTATATTATATATTATATTATATACAAATAAATAGAATCACAAAAAAAAAAAAAAAAAAAAGTAAAAAATTAAAACACTGATTTTCCTTTTTTTTTATTATTAAATCAAAAAAAAAATAAATAAATAAAAATACAAATCTAAAAAAAAAAAAAAAAAAAAAAAAGTAATAAAAATAATATATTATATAGATTATAAGATAATATAATATAATATAAATAAATAAATTGGATCATTTATTAAATCAAAATAAAATAATAAAAAAAAAGTCATAACAAAAAACAAAAAATAAAAAAGAAGTGAGAAAAAAAAATAAAAAAGAAGTGAGAAAAAAAAAAAATAAAAACAAATATAAAAATAAAAAAACAAAATCAGCCAAAAGTAAGTACATATTAATATTAATAGGTAAGATAATAAATTATTATAATTAATAATTAATTTATAATAATAAAAAAAGAGAGAGAGATTAAATAATAAATAATAAATAAATCAAATCAAATGAAATAAATATAAATTAAATAAAAATAAATTAAATACATATACATATACATATATAAAAAATAAATATATGAAAAAAAATAACCCTTTTTTTTATTTATTCTATTCTATTTATGGAATATAATATATAACAAAAAACCAAAAAAAAATTTTTTATTATTATTATTATTATATACATATACATCTATATATATATTTTTATTATTCTATTTATTTTTTTTATTATTCTTTATTCATTTCAATGATCATTAAAACATTGTTTTTTACCATTTAATTATTTTAAATAAATAAATGGTAAAAAAGAAAAGTTAAAATTTTATACTACAACTATACAAATCTTTTATATAAATATATTCTATGTTATATACTTTATTATTTTATTTAATTTTTAATTTTATTATACTTTATTTTATTTTATTATTAAACTTATTAATCATTTTAATTTTTTTTTTTTTTTGATTATTATTATTACTATTTAAAATATAATATAATTTCACTATAAAACTTTAAATTTTTAATTAAAAATATTATATGTAATATTTATTTATTTATTTATTCATTCATTCATTTATTTATTTATTTATTTATTTATTTATTTAATTTTGGAAATGTGTAAACTTTTTTTAATTTTAATTAAAAAAAAATATAGTTTAATAAATAATAAATTACATATTTGGTATTATTGTAATGACTTAGGAAATGATATTCTATATATTTATTATTATAAAAAAATCAATATATTACTTTGGATAGATTTTATACTAAACTATTAATATGAATATGAATATGAATATATTTATTATATTACATTATTACATATTATTTATTATTTATTATATATAATTTATGTATTATATATTACATATATTTTATTATATATCACATATTATTTATATCATTCTATCATTATAATTTATTAAATTTTTTATTCTTAATATATTGATTAAATATAAAAATAAATAATATAATATAAAAAAATAGTTTTTTCTATTTTCTTTTTTTTTTTTTTTTTGGTTATTTTAATTATTTTTAATTTTTAAATTTTGTTGTTTTGTTTTTATTTATTTTTTATTTATTTTTATTTATTTTATTTATTGATTTGATGAATATATTAATTTCCTAAAATAATAAATAATAAATAAATAAATTGATGATGGTTAATAATTTTTTTTAACTTATTTTAGAAAGACCATATATTATAAATTAATTGTATTTCAATAAATTTATATTGATTCAATTAAAATGTTAATAAATTTTTTAAAAAAAAAATTTAAAAAGATTTAATATAAATATTTAATTTAAATTTGTTTTTTTTTTTAAAAAAATTTTTTAATTAAATCCACCTTTTTTTATTTATAGTTTTCGTTAATTTAAAAGCCTTTAAATTCATAATATATAAACAAATCATATATTATTAAATTATTTAATTTAAAAGCCTTTACAATGTATAATATATTAATATATATAATGTATTAAATTTTTTACCAACTCTTTGTTATAGGTCGTACAGTCCATAAAATAAAATAAACTAAAATAAAAAAACAAAAAATAGTTTTTATAATTATTTTTTTAATATTAATTAAAAAATAATAATAAAAATAAATTAAAAAAAATAATAATAATAATAATAATAATTATCATAATAATGAAAATATTAAATAAAAAATAAAATAAAAAATAAATAGATGAAACAATTAAATTATTAAAATAATTTAATAATTGATTTTATATAATAAAAAAAAATAAAAGAATTTTTAAATTAAATTAAATTAAATATTATAAAAAAATATAATAATATAAAATAAAATAAAATAAAATAAAATAAAATAAAATAAAATAAAAAAACGGCTAAAAATAATAATAATAATATAATATAAAAATTAAAATAAAATAATAATATCAATAATAATATAATTTATAATTAATTATAGATATTATGAAACATTTATATATTATATAATATATATATTATATATTTATATTTATTTTATTATTACATTTATATTTATATTTATACATTATATATTTATATTTTAAAACCGAAAAAAACAAAATAAAAAATAAAAAATATTAGTCATAAGAAAGTGATGATATAAATAAATAATTAAATAATTAAAAAAAAAAAATGGTGGTTAAAAAAAAAAAAAAGTTAATTAATTAAAAAAAAAGAGGAGAACTTTAAAAAGTAAAATAAAAAAAAAAAAATAAAATAAAAAAGGTTTTTAAAAAATAAAATAAAATAAAAAAAAAAAGTAAAGATGATAAAAAATAAGAAGATAAATATACAAAATTTTTTTTTTTCTTTTTTCTTTTTTCTTTTTTATCATTTTTAATCAATTAAATGTATATTTGTTATTTGTTATTCATTAAATTAGAAATGGTGAACATTGTTTTTAATAGTTATTGTCTTAAAAAAAACAAAGAAATAATTAATTATTTTTAATTTAACAAATATTAAATTGAAAATCAAAAAGAAAAAAAAATAACGAAAATGAAAAATAATAATAATAATAATAAAATAATTATTATTATTATTATTATTATTATTATTATTATTATTATTATTATTATTATTAATTATTAATTATTAATTATTAATTATTATTATTATTATTATTATTAATTATTATTATTATTATTATTATTAATTATTATTATTATTATTATTAATTATTATCATTATTATTATTAATAATTATTATCATTATTATCATTATTATCATTATTATTGATTATTATTATTTTATTTTATTTTTCTTTTTTTCTTTTTTCTATTATTCTTTTTATAATAATTTAATTTAATATTGTTTTTTTTTTATTATTATCAACCATGATAATTTTAAATTATAACAATAAATAAAAAAATGGTGTCATAAATTTGTGAACAGATTTATTTTATTATTTTAATATTATTATTACCATTATTACAATAATAATAATTAATAAGTTTCCATCCATTCTTAATTATTATTATATATAATTAATTTAATTATTATTTTTTTAAAAAAAAAAAAAGCCATAATACCAATAATAATAAAACAATGGTAAAAAAAATTAAAAAAAAATTCTTTTTTTTTTTGATATTTGATATATCATTTTATTATTATTATTTAATATTTATTATTTTTTTCTTTTTTCTTATTTAGTATTTTTGTATACATAATATTTTTTAATATTATTTAAAATTTAGGTATTTATTATTTCATTTATGAATTTATCATATAAGTTTATTAAGTTTTTTTAGGTTTTTATAGTTTGATTAAAAATGTGGTTATGTATTATTATTATATGAAGGTCATATATTAGTAATATATAAAAAATTTTATTAAAATGGCTGTAACAACTTTTTTAATTATAATTTAAGTTTTTATTCTTTTTATTATTATTATTATTATTATTATTAATTATTATTATTATTATTTATTATTATTATTATTACTTTAATTTTGAAAATATGTTTAATAGTTTTTGTTTTTTTTTTAATTTATTTGTTTTTTTATTTTTTATTATTTTTTAATTCTTTTTTTGGCTATTTTTTATTATTATTATTATTATTATAATTATTATTATTTAATATATATTAATTATAGATTAATAAATAAATAATAAATAACAATACTAAATAAATATAAACAATTAAAACTCTAATAATTAATAAATTATATTACTTTTTATATAATATATTATATTATAATATATATCAATAATAAATTAATATAAATAAATCATTATTCCTTAAACAATATTAATTATAAAATAATATATATTAATATTATATAAAAAATAGGCAGGTAGGAAAAAGAATTTATTATTATTATTATTAGTATTATTAAAGTTTCACATGTTATAAAATAATGAAATTTTTTTTTATGGCACACAATTTGTACGTAAAATAATGAAAAAAATGATTTTATTTATTTATTTATTTATTTATTTATTTATTTATTTATTTATTTATTTATTTATTTATTTATTTATTTATTTATTTATTTATTTATTTATTTATTTATTTATTTATTTATTTATTAATATGATTATAATTAAATGTTGTTTTTTTTTTTTTAAATAAATAATACAAAATAATGAAAAGAAAATTGTAATATTACAATTTTATTTTATTTTTTTAGGGAAATTTTCGTAAAACAAAAAGAAAACGAATAAAAAAATAAACGATAGAAATAAATAAATAAATATATAAATTTTAATAATTTAAATTTTAAAAAGAATTTAAAATTATGTATTAACAAAAAACTAAAGCAAATAAAATAAAATAAAATATCATAATATTAATAATTAAATTTAATAATATGAAATATTAATTTATAATTAGTAGTGGTTATGTAATTCTCTAAAACTATTAATTAATATAAGATATAAAATAAAAATAAAAATAATTAGAAAATGAATATAATCATTCACTTATTTTCTAATTTCTTCTAAATATTCATTAATCATGTTTTTATTTATATTTATATTTATTTTCTTGATTTTTATATATATATTTAATTATGTTAGTTAAAGTAAAATCTATACATACATTTTATATATATATGTAAATAAAAATTAAAAAAGAAAAAATTTATCTTGGATATAATATATAATTAATTATCTATCCTATTTATTTTTATTTTTATTTTTTTATTTTTTTTGTTTTTTGACAAAAAAAAACAACTTTTTCTAAAAAAAAAAATTAAAATAAAAATTAAAATAAAAAATTGTCAAAAAAAATAATAAATATAATAATATATATATAAATTGAATGTGACCCATTTCGCCAAATTAAAATACAAAAATTTACACTTTTATTATATATTATATATATATCATTTGATCTACATTTTAATTTTTTTTTCTTTTTTAATCATTAACCCTTTTTTAATTTTTTTAATATAAATTTTTTTTAAAAAAATTAATTTATGATATTTAAACATAAATTAATAAATAAATATAAATAAATAAAAATAATAAATAAATTAATAGAAATATAAATAAATAAATAAATAAATAAATATTTAAATGAAATTATATATATATTCTTAATTATAATTATATATTATATATAATATATAATACAACAAATGTAACTCATACACACATACATATATATATATATAAAAGAGGTGATTTTTTTAAAAAAAGAACAAAAACAAAAACAAAAAAAATACTGATATTCTATTCTTCTAAAAGGTAATTAGGATATTGAAATTATTATCTATTAATATTTACTGGAATGGTTATACTATACTATACTATACTACAATAAAACAATTCAAATTCTTATTAATATTTATTTTATTTTATTTATTTATTTATTATTATTATTATTATTTTTTTAATCTTGGTAAAAATATACATATATACATATATACATATATACATATAATAATATTTATATATATAGTTTATATAAGATTATTCTTATTTAGGTAGTTACAATTCATTATTATTATTATTATTATTATTATTATTATTATTATAATTTAGTATTTATATTTTATATTTATTTTATATTTTATTTTATTTTTATTCTATTTATTACTTTTATGTATTATTATCATATTAGTTTTTTCTTTTTTAGAAATATTATATTATTTTTAAAAATGATTCATATATAATATTTATTTAATTTATATATATTATATAATATATAAAATATATAATCTATTTAAAAATTATTTAACTATATAGTTAGTTATTTATTGAATTTATTTATTTGTTAAGTCTATGAATAAAAATTATAGACCAATTAATGATCTATTATTTTTGATCACGTTATATTAATTTTTTTATATAAATTCTTTTTTTTTTATCTATAATTTTTTAAGAGCTTGTATGGATTTATTGTTTTCAAATATTATTATACTTTTTTTTTTCCCTCCAGTATTATTTATTATTATCTATAATATATTACTGGTTTTTTTATTTTTTTTTAGTATCATTTTTTTCATTATGTGTTTTTTTATGATTCATGTATTTTAATATTTAAATTCAATAAAAGTGACGTACAAATTGTATGCCATAAAAAAAAAAAAAAATATCTATAATTTAATTTATATATATTTAAGTATAATCCTTATATATATGAAATAATATAATATTTTATTAAATTATATATTATTAATAAATTTATATTATTTAAAATATATATATTTAATATTTATACTATTAATATTAATATTAATATTAATATTTAATAATTGATTTGCTAAGTATATATTATAAGTATATATTATCAATAAAAAAAAAAGAAAAAAAAAAAAATAAAAAAATTATTTAGATCATATTTAAATAAATAAAAAAAATTCTATTTTGACATTTCCTTTTATTTTTTTTTTTTTAAAAAAAAATATAATAATAAATATATATATAAAATAATATATCATAATAAATATTTCATTTTAAATCTTTTATTTTTATATTTTTTATATATATTTATTATTTTATTTTATAAATTATATGTTAATAAATAAACATAATAGGAAAACAAAAAAAAAAAAATAAGGGATAATAAATATCTATTACAAAAAAAAGGTTTAACTTTTTTTTATTGTTTTTTTTTTTTTTTTTTTATTTTTTATTTTATTTTATTACTGTTTATTCATAAATTAAAATTTAAAGTTTTTTTTTTTTTTTTTTATTTTATTTTATTTTATTACTGTTTATTCATAAATTAAAATTTAAAGTTTTTTTTTGTCTTGTTAAAATTTTATTTGATTTTGTTTTATTTATTTTTTTTTATTTTTCTATTTTATTTGTTTATTATGTTTATATTTTTTTTTAAAAAAAAAAAAAAAAGAAAAAAGAAAAAAGAAAATTAAATGAATAATCTATCTTAAGGATTAAATAATTAAAAAAATTGTTTCGATTATTTTAATTATTTTAATAATTTAAAACAAAAAAAGTTTAACAAAAATAAAATAATAAAATAAACATAAAATAAAATAAAATAATTAATTAATTAAATAATAAAGATCAAATTTTTTTATTAATTATTTATAATTCTAATATACTTTTAATATATATTATCAATGTATTCTTCCTAATATTTTATATTTATTAAATATGTCATTTCTTTTTTTTTTTTTTAATATTAAATTATTACTACTTGGGAAAAATATTTATAGATATAAATATTATATTTTATAATTCTGTAAATGTAATAACATAACATAATATATTATATTATAATATATTAAATTATATTATAATAATAACAATAATAATAATAAAAAAAGATACCACTTTTTTTTTTATATATAAATATTCTATAATTATTTTAAAATAGGAATACATTATAAATATATATTAGATATATTAGGTATATAAATCATTTATATATTTAGTTATATATTTATATCTGTTTAATTATGTATATTTTATTCTATTTTATTTTATTTTATTTTATTCATTTTTACATATACATAATATATTTCTTGTCATTTATTTTTTTTTTTAATTTAATTGTTTTACTTTATTTAGAAAAAATCGTAAAGAAAAAAACTACAAAAACTATTAAAAAAAAAAAAAAAAAGATGAAATATAAGCAAACTTTAAAACATTTTTAATATATTAAATAAAGATATAATCTTTTTTTTACCTTAAAGAATTAACGTATTTTTTTTTTTTACAGATAAATATATTTTTTTAATATAAGGATAAATAAATAAACAACAAAAAGAAAAAGACTATACTTAACCCTAAAATTTGTTTTATATTTATAAAAATAAAAATAAATCAATAAATAAATAATAAAAAATAAATAAATTAATTAATTAATTAAAAAAAATTGTAAAAATATTATTATTATTCCTTTTATAACATAATTAAAATTTAATAATAATAATAAATATATCTTTCTTTTTTTTTTTTTAAATTTTTATAAAATATTTTAAAAATAAATAAATAAACAAATAAGAAAGAATTAAACTCTTATTTATTTATTATTATTATTTAAAAATTAATTTAATCTTAAAAAAAAAATAAATTTTTTATTGTTTACTTTTTTTTTTTATTATTATTAAATAGTTTATATAATATATAGCATGATTATTAAATACAAGTTAAAATTCTAAATTATCCAATAAAATAAGAATGAATTTAAATAAATGTATTTAAAAAAAATAAATAGAATAAAATTAATTTATTAAATATTAAATTAGATTAATATATGAAGCCATTCCATTCTAATATATGATAGTGATCTTATTTGTTAAAAAAAAAACTTTAAATAAAAAATTAATAATTAAAAACCAAGATCAATTAAATTAAAATAAAATAAAAAAAAATTAAATAATTATAATAAATATATTAAATAATTAATATTAAAAAAAATTTTTTTTGATGAAATAAAATTTCATTCTATGGATTATTTATTTATTTCATTTATTTAAATATTATTATTTAAATTTATTTAATTTATTAATTTTTTATTCATTTGTGGAACAATAAAAAAAATCAATTTTAAGATTAAAAAAAATAAATAAATATATTAGAAACGATTTTTATTTTTTTTTATGAAATAATCCAAAGAAACAAAAAAAAAAAAGATTATTAATATAAGAAATGATTTGTAAAAAAAAAAAAATAAATAAAATAAAGGATAATAAAAGAAAATAAAATAATAGATTTCTAAAAAAAAAAGTCTAGATAATAATAATAATAATAATAATAATAAAAAATAAAATAAAACAAAAAAAAATAAACTCTGGAAAAACAAATAAAATTTTTTTTATTTTATTTTATTCATTTTTATTTTTATTTTTTTATTTATTTATTTTATTTTTTTATTTTTTATCTTATTTTCTATTATTTTATTATTATTATTATTATATTTCTATATTTTTATTGATTACTGATGATTATTTTAATATTTTATTAATTTTTTTTAAAAAAAATATTTTTAAAATTATAAGTATATAATAATAAAAATAAAAAATATGACTAATAATTAATATTAAAATAATTAATATTATTATTATTTTTTATTTTAAATAATTTTTAATTTATATTTTTATAATTTATTATATAATTTATGTTAATTTATATTTAATAATTAATATTCATAAATAATAATTATAATAATAATAATATTATTAAATTTTTTTTAATAAACATTTTTTTTAGAATTGTTCTTTTTTTTTCTTTCTTCATTTCTATAAATTTATATTTATAATGAGGCTAAAATCATATAATTATAATTAATAGTATTTTTTCCTTTCTTTTTTTTTTTTTAAATTTAAATTTTATTTTATTTCATTTTATTTTATTTTATTTATTTTGTAGTCTATAAATTTTAAGGATGGATTTAAATTAATGAATAAATCATTATCAATTTAAATAAATCTTTTTTAATAAATCAATTAAACCAATATATTTATAAATCAAATTCAAATTTTCTATATTTTTATTATTTATTATTATTTATTATATGTTTTCCATATTAATTATAAAATTAATATTTATTAATATATGATTACAATATATTTAATAATATAGAAAATTTATTTATTTATTTATTTATTTATATATTTATTTATTTATTCATTTATTAATACGTTATTTATTTGGTTACAAAAGTAAAAATAAAATAAATAATAATAATAATAATAATAAGAAATAATATATTTATATTATATAATAAATAATATAAATAAATAATAATAATAATATAATATTTAATAAATAAAATAAAATAAAATAAAAAAAATTGAGAAATTTGTATAAAAGAAAAATCAATTAACTATTTATTATAAATAAATAAATTTACATAAATTTATATAATAATAATATATGAATAATATATTAGAATAATTGTATACAATTGAATGGACCATCCTATAAAAAATGAAAACTTTTTTATTATTTTTAAAAAAAATACATAATTGTACTTTTTTACTCTATTTGTAAATATACAAAAAAAAAAAGTTTAAAAACCTTAATAATAATAAAAAATTTCTGAGTGTAGCATTTCGGCAATGTACATGAAATTTTTTGCATTGACAGATCCTTTACGCCATATTTCACATTGTAAATTTATATAAATATTTTAACGCCACATTTATATAAAAAATTTTTAGTAGATTTTATATACTAGAACTTGTATATTAAAACATTTCTTATTTATTTCATAATTTAAAGAATTATAAATATAAATTTTAAATTTCACTTAATATTTTATTTATTTCATAATTTAAAGAATTATAAATATAAATTTTAAATTTCACTTAATATTTTATTTATTTCATAAGTTAAATAAAAAAAAAAAAAGAAATATTAATAAAAAGAAGATGCCACTAATAAATTGGTTTCATAAATCAATAATAAATAAAATATTGATTTTAATAATATAATAAATTTTTTATTAATTTAATTTATAAGCCACAATATAATGCATTTAAATAATACGTTATTTTAATGCGAGATACATTTACGAAATACATTGCCGAAATGCACACTTCCCAAAAATTTTTTGAATGTAATAGGGTTATTGATTTTTTTTTATATTAATATTTTTATTAATCTGGGTTAAAAAAAATTATCTATGGAAGAGAGAAAAAAAAAATAAAGTGTAGAAAAGAAAAGAAAAAAAAAAAAAAGAAATGAAAGAAGAAAAATATTCATATTATTTATTTATTTATTTATTTTATTTGTTTGTTTATTTTTTTTGTTTTTTTTTTTGTTTTGTGTGTTTGTTTATTTATTTATTTTATTATTTATATTAAAAATAATTATAAAAAAAAAATATAACAAATATTATAAATTTTACAAACACATCAAAAATAATACATTCAGTTAAAAAAAAATAAAAAGAATTGTCTTTTTCATTTAACATATATTTAATATATATACTTTATAATAATAATAATTATAGGTGATTTTATATGACCTATAATATATAAAATAAACTATATAAAATAAAATATATACAATCATTTATATGAAAAAAAAAAACGAAAATATTTAATAGGTTTATTATTTTTATTTAATTTAATATATTATAATTAATTATTATTATTAAATTATTAAATTTTTTTTTTTTTTTTTTTTGGCAATAAAATAATGAAAATTTTATTTAAATTTAATTTAAAAAGTACATGTTATAAAGTAAATTATTAAATATTATTATTAAATATTGGTTGTTGTTGTTGTGTTGTTGTGTGTTGTGAGTTGTGTGTTGTTGTAATACAATCAAAGAAAAAAAAATTTTTTTTTTTTTTGATAAAAAAGTTTGACAATTTTGGCTTTTTTTTCTAAATTATTAATAAATGTATTTTGATATAATAAAATAAAATAAAAATAAAATAGAAAATCATAGAAAACAAAGTTTATGGTAAATCAGTTTTTTTTTTTTTTTTAATTTTTTTTTTAATTGTGTGTAAAAAAAAAGAAAATCAAATGATTAATTATAATTCTTATTATTTTTATTATTATCCTTATTATTACTAAATGTTTATTACATATTTAATAAATCTATTTTTATTGTGGAGATAAAATAATTTTTTTTTTAAAAAAAAGAGAAAAGTTTGTTAAAAGAGAAGAAATCATATTAAATATTATAAGTATGTATGTTAATAATAATAATAATAATAAAAGGTATTTGTTGATACATGCATGTATGCATAAAAATTAAAGAAAGTTTTATTTTATTTTATTTTATTTTAAAACAAATTAAAACCAATTAAATGTGAATATGAAAATATTGGTGGGAAGATTCATGTAAATAATTTATTTTTATTATTTAATAATAAAAAAAATATGGTCAAATTAATATAAATATAAATATAATTGATAATAGTAATGGTAGTTGGTCAAAAAAAATAAAAAATAAAAAGTATAAAAAAAAAAAAAACATGATTTTATAATAATTAAAATAAAAATAAAATAAAATAAAATAAAATTTATTTTATTATTTTATTATTTTTAGTTAATCATTTATATTATTAATAGTCTTTTTTTTTATTATAATAATATTGTAATAATTATATTGTAATAATAATAATATTAATAGTAACATAATAAGAATAATAATACTAGATACTATAATAATATTAAACCAAAAGTTTTATTCTATTCAATATTTATTATTAATTATTTATTATTTATTATATATTGTTTTTCTTTATTTTCTTTTTAATTAATTTTTAATATATTCATTTTTAAATATTTTTATTTTATTTCCTATATAATAACTAAATATAAATAAATAACTAAATAAATATAAATAAATTGATTGATTATAACTAAATTCATATAATTTACTAATTATATTATATTATATTATTAAAAAAAAAAATATTACCATATTTATAAAAAAAAAATCAAAAAAACAACCAACCAACCAACTATAAAGAAAGAAAGAAAGAAAAGAGAAAAAAAAAACAATTTAAATTAAATATAATATAATATATTAAAATTTGTATACATTTTTTATTATTGTAATTGTAATTAATTAAATGAGTGTAAAAAAAAAAAAAACAAAATACAAAAAACAAAAAAACAAAAAAACAAAAAAACAAAAAAACAAAATAAATCAAAATAAATGTATGTAAAAGTTAAATTAATTTTTTAACATATACATAATACATAATTAGTATTATTAATTAATTAATGATGAATTAAAAATAAAAAAAGTTAAGCTTTTTTTTTTTATTTTTAAAAATTTAAAATTTAAAATTTGATGTCATCTTGGAATATAATAAATCTATTTTATTAACAAAAAAAAAAAAAAAAAAGCATATTTTATTATAGATAATATTTAAAAAAAAAGAAAAAAAAAAGATTATTAGTAAAAGTAAAAATAAAAAAAGGAATATAATAAGAAAATGAAATGAAAATATTTAATAAAATAATAAATAAAAGACAATTTTAATCTTTTAATCTTTTATTAATCTTTTATTAATCACTTTTTTTTTTTATTTTATTTTAATTATTTTAATTATTTTAACTATTACAAAATTAAATTTGTGTTTTTTTTTTTTTTCTTCTACAACGACACACAAATTTTTTTTTATTTTATTTTTATTTTATTTTTATTTTAAATTTAAAAGCCTTTCAATTTATAATATATGCTTAGCATATATAAAATTTATTAATTATTAATTATTTTTATTTTTTATTTTTTTATTTTTATTTTCTTTCTTTTATATTTCATAGAATAAAAAATATTAAAATATTAAAATATAAAAAAATTAAAAATTAAATTATTATTATTATTGATAAATTAAAAAATTGTTTTTATTTTTTATTTTTATTTTTAAATTAATTTATTTTATTTTATTTATTTATTATGTACTTTTTTAATATATAATTTTGATAAACATTGATAAAAAAACAAAAAAATAACAAAAACGATGTTAATTATTATTAATTATTATTACGTATTAATATGTATGAAGAATATGTAAAAAATAAAATAAATATTAATTGTCATTATTAATAATAATAACACCGATAGATTTTAAGAAATACCTTTTTTTTTATTATTATAAAATAACATAAAACATTATAATAATAAATAAATAAAATAAAAAGATAAATAAAAAGATAAATAGGGAAATCATCTTTTTTATTAATTCATTTTTTTTTCTAAACAACGGAAGTAAAAAAAAAAAAAACACCCTCATCTTCACAAAAAAAGTAAAAAAGAAAAAGAAAATTTGAAATTCTTAATTCTTCTCCTTTTTTTTTTTTGAATATATATAAATATATAATTATATATTATATATAAATATTATATATAAATTTATTATTTATTTTATTTATTATTATTTAAATTTTATTTATTATTTTTATTTATTATAATAAATAAATAAATAAATAAAATAAATAAATAAAATAAAAGGTAAAACAAAAAACATATGATTTGGCTTGAAAAAAATATTTTATTTTATATTATATAATAATAATAATAATAATAATAATAATAATTCATCTTTGATAATTTTTTTTATATAATAAAATAGTTATCTATTTTAAAATTAGATAAATGATAATTAAGTAGAATTTTTTTTATAAAAAAAAATAAATAAAAATTATATAAAATATACAATATATATGTAACATTTTTTTTTAAAAAAAAAAACTTTTTATTATTATTATTATTATTATTACTTTAAAAAAAAAAAAAGAAAAAAAAATTTTTTTTTTGACAATTATTATTATTATTATTATTAATTATTATTATTTATATTATTATTATTTTAAACCAGAAACTAAAAAAAAAAATTCAACCAAACAAAAAGAAAACTTTTTTTTTCTTGATATAAAAAATTTCTATATATATTAAATATTACCAAATATAGTTAAATTAATTTATTTTTAATATTTTGACATCAAAAACAAAAAAAAAAAAAACAAAAAACAAATAAAGAAATACAAAATAAATAAATAAATAAATAAAAAGAAATGAATCAATAATATATTAATTTAATAATCAATAATATATTATAGTATAATAATATATATTATTATTTTATAGATCCAAATCAAAATAAAGTAAAAACAAAAATTTAATGTAGGGTAAGTTACATAATGTAATATAAAAGTACATAAAAAAATTAAAAAAAAAAAAGGGAAAAATTATTATAAAAATGCAGACATTAAAATATAATAAAGGAAAAATAAAATAATAATAATAATAAAAAAAGTATAATAATATATAGTAAAAATAGATAAAAATAAAAAAATAGAGGAGAAAAATAAAATGAAATAGAATAATAATAATAATAACAATAATAAATATTAATAATAATATTAATAAAAAAAATAATACTAAATGATAAAAAAAATTCATTTGATTTATTTTATTTTATTTTATTGTATAATTAATTAATTCAATCAAATTTTTGTGTTGATTCCATCCTAAATTATTTAAAATAAAATAAAATAAAATAAAATAAAATAAAATAAAAAAAAATTAATAAAATAAAATAAAATAAAATAAAATAAAATAAAATAAAATAAAATAAAATAAAATAAAATAAAATAAAATAAAATAAAATAAAATAAAATAAAATAAAATAAAATAAAATAAAATAAAATAAAATAAAATAAAATAAAAAAAATGTAATGAATTAAATCAATACAGAATTTATTTTATTTTTGTAATTTTTGTAATTTTTGTAATTTTATGTAATTTTTTTTTTGTATTTTTTCTAGTCTAAGACAATGTTTTCAAATTTTTATTATTTTATTTTTTATTTTATTTTTATTTTTAAAACTATATAAAGTAATCAGGGATAATAAATAAACTTTATAATTTCTTTTCTTTTTATATTATATTACAAAAATATTCATTATTTATTAATTGCATTAATTTCATTAATATCGTTATTATTTATTATTTATTATTCATTTACCTATTTTCCCTTTTTTTCATTCATTTCATTGAATTCTCATAATTTTGATATTTAAAAACTATTTTTTTTTTTTTTTTTACAATTACATTTCAAAGATAATGTATAGCTTTTATTGTGTATATATTAAATCCATATAATAAATTAATATAATTAATATAATTAATATAATTAAATAAATGAATGAATGAAGGAATAAATAAATAATAGTTCTAATAAAATTTATATTATAATAAAATTTAATGAATAAATTTATTATATTATAAATAAATTAGCCACTATTTTTTATAAAATTTTTAATAATATTTATACATACATTAAACCTTTTTTACATTTTAAATAAAAATAAAAATATAAAAAAATAAAATATAAAAAAAAAAATAAAAATTAAATAATATAAAATATAAAATATAAAAATATTAAAAAAAAGATAAGTCCATATAATATATCAAAATTATAATAATAATTTATAAATATTTTAAATATTTTAAATCTTTAATAATAAAAAAAAAAGATAATAATAACTTATTAAAGGTTTACTAAAGAATAATTAATAAATAATAAAAAGCTTATTAGTTGTCATTCATGAAAAAGTCAAAGATAAAAATTATATTAAAATTAATTTTTTAATATTTAATATTTTAATAAAATGATTTTTATAATTATTTTATTTTATTATTTTTATTATTATTATCTGTTCTAAATAATTTAATAACATTTCTAATTTATTAGAAATAACTATTCCTTATTAAAATATAATATATTAAAATATATTATATTATAATAATAATAATAATAATAAAAATAAATATAAAACAAAAACAAAATACATTTAAAAAAAAAAAAAAACAAAAATTATAAATAAATATATAAATAAATAAATAAATAAAAAATAAATAAATAAATAAATAAATAAATAAATAAATAAATAAATAAATAAATAAATAGATAAATAAATAATAAATAAATAAATAAATAAATAAATAAATAAATAGATAAATAAATAAATAATTAAATAAATAAATTTTTTTACCGTTTTTACCGACCGTTTTTTTAATTTTTAATTTTTTTTCTTTACATAAACAAAAATACAACTTTAACAAATAATAATAAATAAATAATAATAAATAAATAATAAATAATAAATAAATAAATAATAAATAAATAAATAAAAAAAAACAAATACAAAATACAAAAGATACAAAATACACAAATACACAAATACACAAATATAAAAATATTAAAGTATAGTATAAAAGATATAAAGGGATTTTTAAAACTATTAAAAAATATTAAATATTAATAAATAATATTAATAAATAATAAATATATATAATAATTGATAATAATAAATAATAAATAGTTAATAATAATAATAATAAAAAGTTACAAAAATCATTATATCATATTATATCATTTTTTTTTTAATATAAAAACGAAAAGTAAAAAAAAAAATTTTTTTTTTCACATGAAATTAAATAAAACAAAACAAAATAGTAAAAACGTAGAAATCAGTTTAAAATACAATACAATACAATAATACAATAAAATATTATAAAATAAAATATTATAAAATGGATAACAACAAGAAATAATAATAAATATAAAAATAAAAAGAAATTACTTGAACTTAATATTAAATGTTTTATTATATATATAAAATAATATTTGAACTTTTTTTAAAAGATTTTACAATTAATGTACCATTTAAATAAAAGAATACCTACATAAATACCTACATAAAATACAATAAATACCTTTAATACATAAATTAAAAAAGTTTTTATTTTTTTAATTTTAAATTTTTTTAATTTAAAAAAGGTAAAAAAAAATCATTTTTTGTTATTTACTTTTTTACTTTAGCCAGATTTGTTTCATAATATAATTTTTACATATTCTAATATATTGTATTATATTCTAATATATTATCTATTCTAATATTAATTATAATGTATTTTCATCTCTCTCCTTTTTTTTTTTTTTTTAATAAAAAAAATGAAGTGTCATTTAATAATAAAATAAATAAATTAATTAAAACGTTTTTTTTTTATAATATTTTATTATTATTATTATTATTATTATTATGAATTCTTTCTTTCTTTTTTTTTTTTAAATAACAATAAAAATGCTAAGTTCTATCAAAATATTATTAAAAAGACGTTTAATTTATTATATAAAAAAATAATATTCATTATTCATTATTTTTTTTTTCTCATACTATCATTTCATTTATTTTAATTCTTTCTTTTTTTTATTTTCTGATTTTCTGGGAAAATATTTTTTTATAAACTTTATTTCTTTATTTTTTTTTTTTATGATATATTTTTTGTATTTTTGTATTTTTGTATTTTTGTATTTTAATTATAATCATAAATAGTAATTTTAAGTTACAAAAAATAAAAAATAAAAATAAAAATTGAAAACATTTTTATTATTAAACTAAAAAAAAAAAGACATTCTATAGTAAAAAAAAAAAAAACAAATTTATCTATAACAAATTAATGAATGAATTATATATTAATTAAATAAATTTATTAGTTAAATAAATAAATAAATAATCAAATAAATAAATTAATTAAATTAGATTATGCTTAGATTATCGCGATATTCATATTAAAATGTTTTTATTTTATACGATTACATTTTTATATTTTTTAAAACTTGATTAATCTTTATTTAGTATAATTAATTTTATTATTATTGTGATAAGGACATAAATAAATAAATAAATGATATCATATTATAATATTAAATACTGTAAAAATAAAATACTGTAAATAAAATAAAATATTGTAAAATAAAAAAAATATTATAAAATAAAATATTGAAAATAAAAATAAAAAAACGGTTGTTTCAAATTTAATATTGATAATAATAATTTAATTTAGACTATAAAAGAAAAAGAATACAATAAAAAAAGGAAATCTTTATTTTATTTTATTTTATTAAATTTTAATTTTATTTAAAAAAAGTCATTTAAATAAAAATAAAAAAAAGTCATACCTTAAATCATTCCTTTTCATTCATGACTTTTTTTTTTCAAAGTTTTAATTTTTAATTTTTAATTTTTAATTTTTCTCCTTAAAATTTTTTTTATTTAATTATTTAATTATTTAATTATTTAATTATTTAATTATTTAATTATTTAATTATTTAATTATTTAATTATTTATAATAATTAATTTTTTTTAAAATGGCTTTTCCATATCATTTCATTTTAAATTCAATTTTTTTTCTCTTTTTTTATAATTTTTTATATTTTAATGTTAATAATAGTAATAATAATATAAAATATAAAATATAAAATATATTTAATTACTTATTTATTTATTTATATATTTATTTATTTTTTAAAAGTATAAAATAAAAAAAAAAAAAATAAAAAAATTAAACTTTACTTTTTAAAGTTTATGGATGGTAAATTTTATTTTTATTTTTTAATTTTTTTTATTTTTTATTTTTAAAGTTTTTATGATTCATTCTTTTTTTTTTTTTTTTTAATACCATTAAATTTTTTTATATCATTTATATCATTTATTTCATTTATTCATTTTACTATAATAAATAGTAAAATTGAAAAAAAAAATACATCATACATTTATATTATTATTCATAATTAATAATTAATAATATTAAATATTAAATATCAAAAATTATTCTATATTTAAATACTATTATTATTATTATAAATTATTATTATTAAAACTATTATTTAATTCTAATTTTAATTTTTAATTTATATAACAATGTGATTTATTTTATTTATTATTATTTATTATAAATTATTATTATTATTTATTATTGTTATATTGTAAAAAAAAAATAAGAGGTTTCTTTACTATTGTTTTATTGTTCATAATAATAAAATATAAAACAGAAAAAATAATTAACAAAATTTAACAAAAAAAAAATTTAATTTAATTTAATTTCAATTCAATTTCAATTCAATTCAATACCATTTTAATATTTTAATATTTTAATATTTTAATATTTTTAATATAAAAAAAAACTTTAATTTTTATTGATTTACAATTCTTAAAAATTTAAAGTTATTATTATTGATGTTAATTTCCTTTTTAGGTTATATTAAATTATGATCAAATTTTTTTATTTTATTTTAAAATTTTATTCTTTACAGAAAAAAAAAAAAAAAAAGAATTTGAAAAAATAAAATAAAATAAAGTCAAAATAAGAAAAATAAGAAATAAATAAAAAAAAAAAATAAAGATAAAGATAAAAGTAAAAAAAAAAAAATAAAAATAAAGGTTAAAAGTTAATTAATTATAATTATAAAAATAATAATTTGTATTAAATAAAATAAAGTCAAAATAAGATAAATAAGAAAAATAAGAAAAAAGATAAAGATGAAAAAAAAAAGATAAAAAAAAGAAAAAAATAAAATAAAAGTTAATTAATTAATTATATATAAGTTAAATGAAAAATTTTTATGTAGATAAAATAAAATAAAATAAAATAATTTTTATGGTTAATGGAAAAATAAAAAAATAAAAAATAAAAAAATAAGAAATTTAAAAATTTAAAAATAGTTTTTCCATGAGTAATTTTTTTTTATTTTTTAATATAATATATAATTTATATATAAATAAAAAAAAACTAGGCAGGGAAATGTTTAATTATTTATTTAATAATAAATAATTATATAATAAATATAAACTAAACTAAAAACAAAACTAAAAAAAAAATAATAATGAATAATAATAAATATATTATAATATATTTATATTTGTATTTATTAAAGCAAATTTATTTTATTAATTTATTTTTTTTAGAGTTTTTTTTTTTTTTTCATCATTTCGTAAACTTTTCCTAAAGAATGAAAAAAATTTTTTTTCTCAAATAATAATAATAATAAAAATTACATTATATTATATGTAACAATTTATGTCATTTTGTTTCATTTTCATTTTTCATTTTCATTTTTTTACGATTACATTTTAATTTATTTATTTATAAAGTTTTTTTTTTTTTTTTTTTTTACATTTTAACATTTTAACATTTTTAAATAAATATTTAAGTAACTTTCTTTTTTATTTTTATTTTTAGTTTTAATTTATTATGCCATTAATAATTAATACTTTTAATCAAAAATTTTTTTTCTTTTTTTTTATACGTTTTTAACCATATTTTTTAATTTTTAAATTTTTTTTTTTTAAGTTTTAAATTTTTAATTACATTTAATTCAATTCAATTCAATTTTTTTTTTTTTTTTAAAAAAAAAAGGATTCTACATGCATGCATATATTAATTTTATTTTTTTTTTTAATTATGTAATTAGTTTTATTTTTTATTTTTTTTATTTTTAAATTTTTATTTTCCATTTTATTTTTTATTGTTTTTTTAAAGTATTTTTAAACTCTTCTAGCCATAGTATTAAAGTTTTATTATTATTTTTATTATTTAATAATTTTATTTTATTTTATTAAACATTATTCAATAAAATTGTATTGCCAATATTTTATTTTTTATATTTTATCTTTATTTTTAATTATTTTTCGACATAATCATAATCATAATCATAATCATAAATAATAATCATGAATAATAATAATAATAATTATTATTATTATTATAATTTTAATTTTAATTAAGATGAATGGATTATTTTTCTTTATATTATTGCTCGAGTTAATTAATTAATTAATTAATTAATTAATTATTCATTTTATTCATTATTATTTATTATTATTATTTATTTATTTTATTAAAGTTCTATTCCATTATTCAAAAAAATATAAAAAAATAAAAATATTCGATAAACTAAGCCATCCATTAAAAATGGATTCATAAAATATAAAAATAAAATAAATAAAAATAAAACATAAAAAAAAATAGGAATAAAAAATAACTAAACTAAAATTAAAGAGTGAAAAAAAAAAAGATATTAAATTATATTAAATTATATTATTTATTTATTTATTTATTTATAAATACTTTTTCTATTTCTTTTTCTTTTAAATTAAATTAACATTTTTTTCTTAATAATAATAAGAAAATAATAAAACAAAAAAAAAAAAAAAAAAGGAATTTTAACATTTTACAGATAAAATATTTAAATATAAAAATATAAAAATAAAATAAAAATTAAAATACATTTTTTTTTTTTTAATTTAATAATGGTTCAGTACAAATTTTTTTTTTTCAAATTCAATTTATTTTATATATTATTAATATATTATTAATATATTATTTCTATATATTTTTTGTGTTTTACACTATTATTTACATATTATTTACATATTTTTTTTTACATATTTTTTTTCGTATTTTCGTATTTTCGTAGATTCTTATTATTTTTTTAATATTTTTTTCCTTTTTTTGTTAGAATTCTTAAATTTTAAAAAAAAAAGTTTAAATATAAATTAATATACTATAATATATTATAATATATTTTAATATATTAAATAATAATTTAAACTTTTAAAGTATAATTAATTGGAGACAAGACAATGCTTATATGAATTAAAAAATAAAATAAAATAAAATAAAAAATAAAATGAAATAAAAAATAAAATGTGGCATCTTCTTTATTTTAAATAATATAAAAAATATAAAGAATTTAAATATAATAAAAAAAATTAATTATTTTATTAATTATTATAATAATTATTATTATTATTATTATTTTATTTTAGTTATTCATTTCTATTAAATTCTAAAAAAAATTCTAATTATCTATTAAATAAAATTAAAGTTTCTTCGTTGTTTTACTTTAGTTTTAATTATTTTATTTTTAAAGGGGTAAAAAAAAAGTATGATTTAATGACCTTGAATGTGATGTCTTTTATTTTATTATATAAATCATATTATCTTTTAATGATATATTTTTATTTTTATTTTTATTATTTTTATTATTATTATATTTAATATGAAAAATACTAATTATTATTACTATTATTTTTGTTTTTACATATATTTTTTATATTTTTTACACATTGACATTTTAATTTTACAACATTTCATCTTTCATAATAAATAATAAATAATTAATTAAATAAAAATTGAAAATAATAAAAAATTGGCTTTCCATACTCTTTTTTTTTTTATTATTATTTTCTACATTTAGAATTTTTATTATTTATTTATTTATTTATTATTTATTTATTACACAAATAGTTTATGTATAAAATAAACTATAAATAATTAATATTTTTTTTTTTGATTTGATTAAAAATGAATTAATATATAATTTTTACATTTTATTTTATTTTATTATATTATATTATATTATATTACATTTTATTATTAATATATTATTTATTTATTATTTATACAAAGAAAGAAAAAAGAATTTTTTTTTATAAAGAATAAATTGTTAAAATTTTATTGGTGGATATTAAATATAAAATCTATAATAATTTAATAATATTAAATAAATAAATAAATAAATAAATAAGTAAATAAATAAATAAATAAATAAATAAATAAATTTTAATTTTCGTATTTTTTATTATTAAATAATTAAATATCTTCATGCTTTACTTAAATAAATATTTTCTTTTTATAATTTTATTAAATATTATTTAATAATATATCATTTATTTTAATTAAAGCAATAATCTATAATCTAATAAACTTTTTTTAAATTATTTCAATATTTTATTTTATAATATATTTTTTAATTAATTAATTTTATTTTATTTTATTTCCTTATTAAGTTTTATTTATATAAACAAAAAGTAAATATTTATATTTTATTTATTTATTTATATAAGTAAATAAATAAATTATTGAATAGTTATTTATTTATTTATTATATATTTATTTATATATTTATTTATATATTTACATATTTATATATTATATTTACTTATTTATTTATATATTTATTATAATATATTAATATTGATATTTATATTAATATTAATATTTCTATAAAAAATAAAAAATACACAAAATTTTATAAAAAAAAATAAAGAATTATGGTAAAAAAATGAAAAATTATGGTAAAAAGTATATGGTAAAAAGTAAAAAAAAGTACAGCAATTTTTTATAAAAAAATTAAAAAAATATGTAACAGATACATTTTGTATAAAATGTACAATTCTGTAAATGTTTTATAAACGTTTCGTAGATGTTTTAAAAATTGTAAAAAAAAAAAAAAAACACTTTTTAAATTATTTTTTTAAATATTAAATATTAAATATTTTATTAATTAATTAATTAATTAATTAATTAATAGATTATATATAAATTTTATTATAGAATTATATAAAATTATATATCATATCATATAATCATAAAATTTAGTTAATAATAAATAATAAAATAAAACTGAATTTTTTTTTTATTGTCAAAAAAGTTAATTAAAAAAAAAGAGGTTGATCAATAGGAAAATCAATGAAAATCAATTTATTTAATTTAATTTAATTCTTTTTATTTCTTTTTTTTTTTTATTTTCTCATTTTAATAACATAACATAAAATAATGAAAATGAAAAATAATGAAAATGAGAAAGAAAATATGAAAAATAAAATATGAAAATGAGAAAGAAAAATTGATTCTCCACTTCCCAATAATTAATATTTTAATATTTTAATATTTAAATATTTTAATAATGAATTTTTTAATAATAAAATTAATTTTAAGATTAATTTAGATTTTTTTTTTTTTTACATTTTTTTACATTTTTTTTTACAATGGATAGAAAAAAATAATGAATTTTTTTATTTTAATTTTTATTATATATAAATAAATTAATTATTATATAAATTAATAAATGAATCATTAAAATTTAAATAAATTTAATATTAATAATTAAATTAATGGATAAAGAAATAAAAATAAAAATAAAAATATATTAATTATTTTAAAATAGGAATTGCCTTTTTTTTTTTTTTTTTTAAATTAATTAATTAAAAGTAAGACAGAAAAAAAATAAAATAATAGTAAAATAATAAAATAAAATAAAATAATATAATAATAATGAAATTATTTATTATTTATTGAAAATGTTACTCTTTAAAAATAAAATATTAACAACAAACAACAAATAATAATATTTAAAAGTAATAATCATAATCATAATCATAATCATAATAATAATCATAATCATAATAATAATTTAATAATATTTAGTAATATATATAATATATATTTATTACAGAATAAAATAACTTTTTTAATTATTATTATAAAAAATCAAATAAAAGTTGTTAGTTGGTTTAATTATAACAATACATACACTCATTTATAGTAAATTTTATTACTACTTTTTTTATAATCCGTTAATAAAAGTAATTCAAAAATTGTTTTGTTGATAGGTTATGTTTAATATAAAATGAATTTTTATTTTGAGTTTTATCTTTATCTTTTTTTTTTTATCTTTTTTTTTTTTTTTTTTTCTTTTTTCTTTTCAATTATAGTTAATAATTAAATATAAAAATTCTGTATTATTAAATTCTTTTTTTTTTTTTAATTATTAACTTGTACAATAAAATTTTTTTTATAATTGTCTTTTTTTTTTTTTTTCGTATTTTGTATTTTTATTATATTATAAAAATGATTTTCCATATTATATTATTATAATTATATAATTATAAAATTATATTATGATTATTTTTAATTATCAATTATATAAATAAATATTATATAAAATAATCCTAATAATCATTATTTATTATTTATTATTATTTATTATTTATTATTTATTTTAGTTTAAATGATAATCGTTTTTTTATATTATAATAATTGTTTTTTTTATATCATGAATTTTAATATAATTATAATTTTTTTTTTAAATAATAAAAATAAAAATATATAAAGTATATTGAAAAATAGTGGTAATTTATTATTTTTCTGATGCCAATGTGTCCATAAACTAATGCCAACTTTTTTTTTTATTTTTTATTTAAAAAAAAAAAAAAAATTATTGGCATTTTTATAATTAATAGTTAATAATAATAATAATAGTAAAAATTAAAAAAAAAAAAAAAGAATAATTATTTTTTTTTTAATTTCTTTTTTTATCCGTTATAAAAGTAAAAAAAGCTTTTTTTTTTTTTAAATGGATAAAATAAATTTATTAATATTATTATTATTTTTAATAAATAAACTTTAATAAATGAATAAATAAATAATAAAATAAATAAAAAAAAAGCCTTTTTTTATTATTTATTCCCCAATATTAAATCAATCCATAAAAAAAAGTCTCATATGAAATTTTAAATTTTATTTTTATTTTATATTGTAAATAAATAAATAAAAAAAAATTAAAGTTTTGAAACTTAATTTATTATTATAATAATATTATTATGAAAAATAGTTTAATAAATAAATAAATAAATAAATTAACAAATAAATAAATAAATAAATAAATAAATAAATAAATAAATAAATAAATAAATTAACAAATAAATAAATAAATAAATTAACAAATAAATAAATAAATAAATAAATAAATAAATTAACAAATAAATAAATAAATAAATTAACAAATAAATAAATAAATAAATAAATTAACAAATAAATAAATAAATAAATTAACAAATAAATAAATAAATAAATAAATAAATAAATAAATAAATAAATAAATAAATAATAAGATTTGTAAATCATCATAAAAAATCAATGGTAAAACTTTAAATAAATAGAAAAAAAAATAGAAAAATAGAAAAATAGAAATGGGAAATATTATTCGTTGAATAATCCATAACTAACTAAACTATAATCTAAACTAAATAATATATAATAATAATAGTAATAATAATAAATAATAATAATAATAATAATAATAATAATAATAATAATAATAATAATAATGATAATAAATAATAATAATAATAATAATAATAATAATAGATAATAATAATAATAATAATAATAATAATAATAATAATAATAATAATAATAACAATAATAATAATAATAATAATAATAATAATAATAATATTAATATTAACAATATTGAATAATGAATGATGAATATTGCTTGAATGCATAACATGGAAACAAAATAAAAAAAAAATAACAAAAAACAAAAAAAAATGTTTTATATTATAATAATAATAATAATAATAATAATAATTTTATTATAATGCAAAAAAAAAAAAAAAATGTATATAAAACATAAAAACTTATTATGTGTTTTATAAATATAATATAAAACATTTTTTTGTTTTTTCTCCTCAATTGTTTTTAAAACTTTATCGATGAAATGATTTAAAATACAAAACAAAAAAAAACAAAAAATAAAAATAAAAATATGTTTAAATAGAGAATGTTTTTATTTTTATTTTTTTTATTTTTATTTTTATTTTATAATAATACTAGAACAATATTAGAACAATATTAAAACAATAAAAAATTAAATCAATAAATCAATTAATCAATCAATACATTTTATATCAATTATAATATAAAATAAATGATAATAATAATTTATTTATTTATTTATTATTTATTTATTTTTATTTTATTTTTTATGTATGACTTTTTTATATGTATGGCTTTTTTATTATTATTTATTATAAAACGGTTGTAATCAAAAATAAAATAATAAAAAAACAAAAACATTTTTTTTAATGATTTTTATTTAATTTATTAATGAATTTTTTTTTATTTAATTTTTCCCTTTTTTTTTTTTTTTTAAATTCATAAAAAATGAACGAAAATAAAAAATAAAATATTATAAAAATAAAATAAATAAAAAATTAAATTATATTGAATCGTTTATTCTTTTTTATTTTTTTATTTTATTTTATTTTATTTTATTTTATTTTATTTTATTTTATTCAATTCTATTTAATTATGTTTTTTTTTTTTTTTTTATTATATCTTTTAAATTTCTTTATTCTCTTTATTAATTATTAATTATAAATTATAAATTATCATCCAAAAAAAAAAAAAACATTTATTTTTTTGTTTCCTTTTTTCTTTTTTATTTTACTTTCTGTGTTTTTTTTTATAATAATTTTATATTATTATTTATTTTATATTATTTTTCTTTTTATTAATGATTTCTTTTAAATTCTTTTAAATTCTTTTATTTTAAAATTTAATTTAATTTTTTATTTTATTTTTTAATAATTAAAATTAAAAATTAAAATTATCATCCAAAAAAACTAAAAAACTTTAAATATTAATAAATTTTAATATTTATTAATCATATTTTTTATATTTTTTGTTTTAATATCTAATAAAAAATTTATGAAACAAATTTTTATCATATAAGAAAATCCATGTTTTTTTTTTTTTACCATCATTTTATAATTAAAACTTAAAAATTAAAAAATTAAAAAATTAAAAATTAATAATAAAATAGAAAATACAATAGAAAAAAAAAAAAAAGGTTTTATAAAAATGTTTGATTAAAAAAAATTTTTTTTTTGAAAAGTGGATGTAAAATAAAATAAAAAATAAAAAATAAAAAAATAAAAAATAAAAATGAATTATAGATAAAAAAGAATTTTTTTTTTTTCAAAATTATTTATAAATAAATATTATTAAATAAAATTTATTATTAATTATTAATTATATAATATTTTATAGTATATAACATAACATTTTATTCTTTATAAAACAATCATGGGAAACATTTCATGTAAAAATACATATAAAAGTTTTATTTAAATATTTTACAGAAAATTAATAATATTAAATGATAATTAACAAATAATAATAATAGTTAATAATAAATAATAAATAATAAATAATAATAAGTTATTAAATTATTATTTATTATTGTAATTATTATTATAAGAATATTTAAATTGTTTTTAGAAAATATCATAAAACAAAATAAAGTATATATATATATTTATATTTAAAGAATTTAAAAAATATGATAATGACTAGGATAAATTAAATTAAAAAAAATAAGTAATCTTTTAGTATGTATTTGGAATAAAAAGAGAAAAAAAAAATTTTTTTTTCAAATGTTAATAAGGACTAATTTATTAAAAAAGTATTTTTATAAAAAGTATTATTAACATAAATATTGTAAAAATATACATAAATATAAATATATAAATAATATATATATATATATATATATATATATAATATAATTCTTTAATCAATTATTATTATTATTTTATTTTTATTTTTATTTTTATTATTATTATTAATATTATAAAGCTTAAATTATTAAAGGTATATTGTTGTTGTTATTATATAAATAAATAGTATTATATAAATATTATTATATAAATTTTAAATAAATAAAATAAAATAAATAAAATAACTAAATAAATAATATATAATATATATATTAATTATATAATAATATAATATTTATGTAAAAATGTTAACTGGTATATTTAAAAGATATATATATATAGCATATAACATATATATATTTTATTGTTATATTTTTTTTATTTTTCTATTTCTATTTCTATTTCTATTTCTATATACATTTTGATTATTAAAATATTAAAATATTAAATAAATTATAATGAATTAAGTTTTTTTTTTTTTTATTATATATATATAATATATATATATTTACTTTTTTACTTTTTTACTTTTCATTATTACTATTACTATTACCTATTATTATTACTTTTTTCTCTTTTTATGATGATGATGATGATGATGATGTTTACTTTTACTTTTACTTTTACTTTTACTTTTATTTTTACTTTTATTTTTTTTACTTTTACTTTTTTTATCTTTTTCTTTTTCTTTTCTTTTCTTCTTTTCTTCTAAAACTTTATCTAATTCTGCTTTCTTTTCTTCAATTGCTGAAATATAATATTCTATATTACTATCATCATAATTATTCATATCTATTCTTGGATCATAATCTTTTTCAAAATATCGATCTAATCTTGTTGATCCTATATTTCCTCTACCTCTAACTTTAACGGTTGATTTAAATGGTAATGTTGATTTTAAGGTTTCATTTTCATTTTCAGATTCTGTTCCTGATTTTGATCTTGACCTTGACCTTGACCTTGATCTTGACCTTGACCATGATCTTGACCTTGAACTTGATCTTGAACTTGAACTTGACCATGACCTTGAACTTGAAATTGATCTGTATCTTTTTCTTTTTCTATTTTTTTTGTTTTCTTTATTTCCTTTTATGTTTCTGTTTTTACTTTTACTTCTACTTCTACTTCCACTTCTACTTCTACTTCGACTATAAGATGAGGAAGAAGAAGAAGAAGAAGAAGAAGAAGATGATGATGATGTAGAATAATCACTTTCAGTATCACTATTTATATCATTATCACTTATATTATCATTATTTTTTTTATTTTCATTTTCATTTTTATTTTTATTTTTATTATCATTTGTATTTTCATTTTCATTAGAATAATGGGAATGAACACTTCTACTTCTACTTCTACTTCTACTTCTACTAGGACTTCTTATTATATTTTTTCCTTTATTATTATTATTATTATTATCTTTTATATCCTTGTTTCTATCTTTACTTTTATCTCTACTTCTTTCTCTGCTTTTATCTTTGTTTATATTTATATTTTTATTTTCATCATCATCATCTTCTTCTTTACTTTTACTTTTATCTTTACTTTGATTTCTTTGATAATTATAATTTTTTTTATCATAATGTTCCTTACTTCTACTTCTACTTCTATCTCTGCTTATACTCCTTCTTCTTCCGTTTCTACTTCTACTCCTGTTTCTACTACTTCTATCTCTGCTTATACTTCTACTCTTGTTTCTACTCCTGCTTCTACTTTTATCTCTGCTTATACTTCTACTCTTGTTTCTACTTCTACTCCTGTTTCTACTACTTCTATCTCTGCTTATACTTCTACTTCCACTTCTCCTGTTTCTATCTCTGCTTATACTTCTACTCCTGTTTCTACTACTTCTATCTCTGCTTCTATTCCTGCTTCTACTCCTACTTCTATCTCTGCTTCTATTCCTGCTTCTACTTCTCCTGTATCTACTTCTATCTCTACTTCTGCTTCTACTTCTGCTTCTACTTGACCTATATCTATCTTTTCTTATTTTTCTATCCAATTCACGAAGTTTATGTTGTGAAGATTTTCTTTCTTGTTCAAGTAAATTTTGATTATGTTCATTTGTTTCTCTTAATATATTATTTAAAAAACGTGTATTTAATTTTGGTTTTTTTGCAGTACTTTTTTTTTTTTTGTGTGTTATTGAATTATTATTATAAATATAAATATTCAAAATTTTAAATACAAATATATAATATATAATATATAAAATATAAAAAATAAAATATAAAATATAAAATATAAAATATAAAATATTAAATATTAAATATAAAATATAAAATATAAAATATATAAAATATAAAATATAAAATATAAAATATAAAAAATAAAAAATAAAATATAAAATATAAAATATAAAATATAAAATATAAAATATAAAATATAAAATATAAAATATAAAATATAAATATAAATATAAATATAACATTATATTATTAATTATTGTTTAGAATGATAAAAAAAAAAAAAAGTAAAATAAAATTATTAAAATTTGAATTACAAATTATCATTTTTTTTATCTTTTAACAATTATACTTACGTTGCTTTAGTATCATCTAATTGAAAACCATATTTATCAAATTGTCTCTTTTTTTCTGTATTTTCTTTAATAATTAAATCAGCTACATATTTTTCTAAATCTTGATTTTTTAATATTTCACTATCTCCTCCAATTGCTATTTTTTTTTTTTTGTACAAAAACATTTTTGAGATTTTCATAATATATTTAGTTTTATTATTGTATAAAATGTTTAATAAATTATATTTATATTTATTGTTTTTAATAAATGAATATATATATAAAAGAAAATATATATGTATATCAAAATTATGAAAAAAGAAATTAGTATAAAATTTTTTATTTTTTTAAAAAAATGTTTAATACATTATTATGATGGATGAATAATTTTTAAAATTATAATTATAATTAAAACTAAAATTAAAATGATATAAATTTTCATATTTTTTTTTCTTAATTTATATTACCTGCTTTTACTAATGAACTAACCGCATTATCTAACGTTGAAGTTCCATTTTTACTTGTTGATTGTCCTTTCTTATTTAAAATTTCTTTCGAATATTTTAAATAATCCATTCCAATATTTTTTTTTTTTTTTTTAAAAAAAAAAGGAAGAAAAAAAAAATTTAAAAAAATTTTTTCTTTGTTCAATTTATATTTTTATATTAACCAAATTTTTTAAAAATTTATTTTTACAAAATTTGTTCGTACATAAATCGTACAATAATTTTAATCAAGCTATATATATTATATATAATAAAAATTATTTTAAATATAATTTTAATACATAAAATATATATTGAAAAACATTTGCCACATCAATTCTTAAAAAAACAAATTAATCATAAATAAAAAAGATATTTTATATTAATTTATATAATAAAAAAAAAATTTTTTTTACCAATTTTTTTTTTTTATATACCTTAAAAGTAAAATAATATTAATAGAATTAGAAATAGAAATATAAAAAAAATATAAAAAAATAAAAAATAATAAAATAATAATTCGAAAATTATTTATACCAATCTTAACTTTTTTTTTTATATATATGAACAATTAATTAATTTTGTAATTTAAAATTTTTTTACCAATATATTAAAATAGAGACATAAAAAACTTTTTTTTTAAAATAATATATAAATAATTACAAGACAAAAAAAAAAAAATAAAAAAAAAAGATGTATATATTTACAGATAATGAAGATTTATTAAAAAGTAAAATTTCAATACAAAAAAGAAGTTTTAAACAACGTGTTTCAAGAGAATATAAAGGTCATCGTCAAAAAGTTCATACAGTTGGTTGGAATATTGAAGGAAAAAAATTAGCTTCAGGTTCTGTAGATCAAACTGCAAGAGTTTGGAATATTGAAAGAAGTGTTAGTACCATACAAAAAAAAAAAAAAATTTTTTTTTATCTATCTATCTATCTATATATATATTATCAATTCTTTTTATTAATAATAAATTGTTTAATTTTATAATAGTAAAAATAAATAAAACATTTATATATTGTTTATATTTTTATTATTATTAAGATAATAATAATAATAATAATTAATATATGATAAAAATTTAGAAATGTATTATTATACTTTAATTTTAAAAAATGAAATTTTAAAATTTAAAAAGAAATGAAATCTCCATTTTTCAAAATTTTAAAATTTATAAATATAATATAATTAATATATATTATTATTATTATTACTTTTATTATTTATATATTTATATATGTATATATAATTATTAACGTCAATTTCTTCATTATAATACATTTTTTTTTTTTATAAATCTTTAAATATATAATATATATATATTAATAATAAAAAAAAAAGAGTTCTCATAGAGATTGCATTGAATTAAAAGGTCATACAGGAAGTGTAGATCAATTATGTTGGGATCCAACCCATTCTGAATATTTAGCTACAGCTTCAGCAGATAAAACTGTAAGAATATGGGATTCAAGAGGTTAACTTTTTTTAATAATTTTTTTATTTTTATTTTTTTTTTTTTTATTTTTTTTTTAAATATTATATACTTCCAAAAAAATACAATAATTTGCTAAAATATAATTCATTCATATTTCATATTCATATTCATATTCATATTAATAAAAATAAATGAAAATAATAATAATAAAAAAAAAAAAAATAGCTGGAAAATGTATACATGTTATACCAACTTCAGGAGAAAATATTAATATTTGTTGGAGTCCAGATGGGAAACAAATTGCTGTTGGAAATAAAGTATTTTTTTTTTTTTTAAGACAAAAGAATATAACCATCCATTATAATTTATAATTTAAAATTTATAGTTATAATTATAATTATAATTTTTATTTTTTAATTATTTTAATTATTTTAATTACATTTATAATTTTTTAATTTGAATTATATAAATAATTATATACTAATTATTTAATTAATTGTGTATCATTTTACATGTCTATGTTTTATTAATATTATTTTTTTTATTTTTATAACATAAACCATTATAATTATTTTTATCATATATGAAAAATTTTAACAGGAAGATTTAATTAGTTTTATTGATACTCGAACTCATAAAGTTGTGAATACAAAACAAAATGATATAGAAGTAAGATTTCTTTTATTATTATTATTATTATTATTATTATTATTATAATTATTATTATATATAATAGATATATAATATATATTATATTATTATTATTATTATAATTATTATTATATATTATTATTATTTCTATTGTTTATGATATTTAAGAGATATTTATATAATTTTTGATATATGTATTAATATATATATATATATATATATAAATAATAATATTATTATTGTTATTATTATTATTTATTATAATTATTATTTTAGGTAAATGAAATAAGTTGGAATTATGGTGGAGATAAATTCTTTTTAACTTCTGGTCAAGGTACAATAGAAGTTTTAGAATATCCTTCTTTAAAAGAATTAAAATCAATTCAAGCTCATACTGCTAATTGTTATTGTTTAGAATTTGATCCAAATGGAAGGTAAATATCTATATATATATAAAATAAAAAAAAAAAAAAGATAAAATATGATAAAATAGTAAAGTATATATATATATATTAAAAATATAAATATATATATATTAATACATTTTTATTATCTATATTATTATTATTATTATTATTATTATTATTATTATTATTATTATTATTATTATTATAAAGATACCTAGCAACAGGAAGTGCTGATACTTTAGTAAGTTTATGGGAAGTTGAAGATTTAACTTGTATTCGAACTTTTGGTAATCTAAAGTAAGTAATATTATATATATAATATTTTAATATTAAATATTAAATCAATATTTTTTATTTAATTTATATATTTCAATGATAAAAAAAAATTATTAGTTGGCCAGTAAGAACAATTAGTTTTAGTCATGATGGAGAATATTTAGCATCAGCATCTGAAGATTTATTTATTGATATTGTAAGTTTATAAAACAATAATAATATATATGTATATATATTTATTTTAAATTATATAAATTATATATTATATATTATTATTATTATTATTGTTATTATTATTATTATTATTATTATTATTATTATTTTTTAACGAATATTAAAAAAATTGTATTATATTCATTTATACATTATTATTTTTTATTATATATATATAAATATAAATTAGTCAAATGTTGAAACTGGTGAACAAGTTCATAAAATTGAATGTAATGCTGCTATGAATTCATTAGCTTGGCATCCAAGTAAATATTTATTAGCTTATGCTGGTGATGAACTTGATAATAAAATTGGAATTGTTCGTGTATTTGGTTTTTCACCCTCATCTTAAAATATATATATATATATATATTATATATTAAAGGAAAAAATGAAATCAAATAAAATTAAATTAACAAGAAAAAAAACAAAAAAAAAAAAAACAAAAAAAAAAAAAAAAAACATAAAAACAAAACATAAAAAAAACAAGAATTTTTTTTTTCAATTTATCAATTTATTAATTATAGAAATATAAGAAATACCCCCTCATATCTATATATAATTTATATAAATTTATAATAATTATATTTAAGTCTTTTTTTTTTTTTTTTTTATTTTTTATAATTTTTTTTTAAATTATTTTATTAATAAATTTTTAAAAATAAACATCTTTTTATATATATATCTAATATTTTAATATCTGTAAATCTGTAATATTTATAAATATTTTATCTATAATAAATATACATTATATATAAATCATAATAAATAAGTTTTTTTTTTTTTATTTTTATTTATTTATTTTTTTTTTTTTAAGTTAAGAAAAGAAATATAATGTTAAAAAAAAAATTGTCATTTCTTTATGGTGTAATAATTATAAATTTCATAGAAAAGAATATATTTATATTATATATATTTTTTATTTTTTTTTATATATTAATTTATGTGAATTAATAAGTAAATAATTAATTTTATTTAATTAATCATTAAAATAAATAAATAAATAAATAAATAAATAAATAAATAAATAAATAAATAAATAAAATAAATAAATAAATAAATATTTATATTTAAAAATAAAAAAAATATTAGGTATTTTATTAAAAATTATTAATAAATATACAAAAAAAAAAAAAAAATTAATATAATGAAAATACTAAAAAATAAAAATATTTTTAAACTTGGAAAAGGTAATAATACAGGTATATGTATTACAACAAATGGAAAAATTAAAAATAATGGTAAAGCAGTTATGGGTAGAGGAATAGCATTATATGCTAATAAACAATTTAAACTTGATGAAATTTTAGCAGAAAAACTTAAAAAATATGGTAATCATGTTCATGATTTAGGTGAATTTGGAACAGGTTTTCATATTATAAGTTTTCCAACGAAAAATCATTGGTTAGGAAAAAGTAGTAAAAAATTAATTGAACAATCTGCTATTGAACTTGTAAAACTTAGTACTAATTTAAATTTAACAAATATTTTTTTACCGAAACCTGGATGTCAAAATGGTCATTTAAATTGGAATGATGTTCGACCAATTTTAGAAGAACATTTTGATGATAGGTTTACAATAATAATTAATGATGATGACTATAAAGTTGAAGAATAAACAAATTAATAAAATATATATATATATATTTAATTTTCAACATATTAGTAAAAATAATTATAATAATAATTATTATTATTATTTTTTTTTAAATGAATAATGCCTAATTAATTAATTAATTAATTATAATGAAAAATTATAAAAAATATTTTTTATAATTTTTTATTAAAACTTTTTTTTTTTTTTTTCGTTATAATTTAAAATTTAATGTTTTTAATTTTTATTATATAATATATTAAAATATATTAAAATATATTATTTTTATTGTTAATATAATACTTTATTGTTAATTATTATTATATATTATTTTTTATTTTATTATAAAAAAAAAATTCATTTTTTTTTAATAATTTTTGGTATATGATTTTAAAAATTAATAAAAAGTTACTAAATAAATTAGTGTTGAAATCTATTAAATATTTAAATATCGATTAAGGTATATTTTATTATTATTATTCACACATAAAAAAAAAAAAAAAAAATAAATTAAGAGATAAATAAATAAATAATTAAATAAATATTATAATATTATTAAAAATATTTTTAATTTATATATTATAACTTCTTACTTCTCTATAATAAAAATATTATTGTTACTAATGTATTTTTTATTATATATATAGAAAAAAAAATAAAAAAAAAATAAAAGAATAAATAAATGATTAAAAATAAATATATAGAAAAATAAATTAATATATATATATGTATAGTTGGAGTTTATTATATATATATTATTCATTATAAAAAATAGTTTATATATATCATATTATATAATATAATATAATATATATAATAATAATATTATTATTATTATTTTTTTTTTTTGAAATTATTATGAGGGATTTTTTCCTCTTAATCTTAAACTTCTTCGAAGTACTGGTTTTTCAATTTTTGCTTCACTATTATTTTTTTCGTTTATATCCTTTTTTATTTCATCATTTACATAATTTTCATCATCATCATCATCATCATCATTAATATCATCATCATCATCATCATCATCACTATCATCATCACTATCATCATCACTATCATCATCACTATCATCATCATCATCATAATCGTCATCATCTTCATCATCAATTATTAATTTACGATGAGATCTATGACTCATAGGTGAATCTGAGTTTTTAAATCTTCCTTTTCTTGATGATGAATTCATTATAATATCATCATCATCATCATCATCATCATCATCATCATCATCTTCTTCTTCTTCTTCTTCTTCCTCCTCTTCCTCTTCTTCTTCCTCTTCTTTTTCTTTTTCTTTATCATCGTTATCTTCTTTTTCTTTATCATCATTATTATCATCATCATCATCATTTTCTTCTTCTTCATTATTTTCATTATAAATTTTAAAAATTTTATTTTTATTATTATTTTCTATCTTTTTCCCTTTTTTTAAAAGTTTTCTTAATTTTTCTTCTTTTTCTATTTCTTTTTCCTTTTTCTCTAATTCATCTTCATCATCATCTTCTTTCATTATTCTTTCATTATTATTATTATTATTTTCTTCTTCTTCTTCTTCTTCTATTATTTCATCATCATCTACTATAAAATCAGATAATTCTTTTCTTTCTTCTTCATCCATTTCTTCTTCTAGCTTTAATTCTTCTTCATTTGATTTTATACTTAATATTTCTTCATCTTCTAAATCATCAACTTGTTCCATTTGATCATCACTATCATCATTATCAAACATACTGGAATGTTCATAATATTCATTACAATTTGTACAATGTCTTCCTACAATTTCCCATCCACAAACACCACAACGTCTATTAAAAAAAATTAATATATATATATATATATAATTATATATAATTATATAATTATTAAATAAATAAATAAATATATATAAATATATGTAAACATATATATATATATATAATTCATTATTATTATAATTATCATTATCATTTATTTTTTATTATTATTATTATCATTATCATTTATTATTTATTATTATTATTATTATTATTTACCTTATTTGATCTTCTTCATCTATTATTGGTCCCTTATTTCTAAATAATTGTTTGAATGGTTCATCATTACGTGGAGCAAAGAATTTTTCATCATTACCTAAATTCTTTCTATTTTCACTATTATTTGTACGTTTTAAATATTGTGATACTTGTTTATTTGCTAATATATTAATAATTGGTTTTTGTGTAATAATACAACGACATAATGGACATTTTTTAGAAAGTTTCTTCAAGGTAAGAAGAATACAACTATAACAAAATGTATGCCTGGAATTTATTATTATTTTTATTTTTAATTTTATTTTTATTATCATTTATATTTATTTATTTATTTATTTATTTATTTATTTATTTATATAATAATAATTATTATTAGTAATTATTTATTAATTATTATTAATGATTACTAATGATTATTAATTAATATTTAATTTTTAATTTATATATTTATATATAATATATATATGAAACATACCCGCATTCTATAGTATATGGATCTTTAAAAATTTCTAAACAAATATTACAAGTAATATCACTTTTTAATGAATTCTTCACTTGTTCATTTATTTTTGTCATTTTTTGTATTCTTTTTTCACATGAATTAATTTTTTGTTTTAATGACATAATTTCATTTATATAATTTATTGAATCTATCGTATTGGGTTTAAGATTATTATTATCATTATTATTATCATTATTATTATTATTATTATTATTATTACTATTTAATATTGGACTTGAGGTCGTTGATAATGGTACAAGTGATGATTGGAATGAAGAGGTTAGACTTAACTTATCATTATTATTATTATTATTAATGTGAATGGATGATGGTAATATTGATGAATCAGTTTTTAAACTGCGTTGAAGTAATTTTTTTTCTACTTCTAATTTAATTATAATATTTCTTAATTTTTGATAAGAAGTCTTTTTATCTAATGGTAATGTAATCATATTTCTTATATCTGTTGTACTAATATCATGCACTCTGAAAAATTTTGAATTACCACTTTTAGTTAAAATAAATCTTAATTCTTCAGTTAATTCTTTAACATCATTTTCATGTTGTTTTTCATCATTAAAAAGATTTAATAAATCATTAGTTTGTTGTTGCTCTTTTTCTTTTATTTCTTTTTGTTCTTGTTCTTCCTTTTTCTTTATTATTAAATCATTATTAATATTTGTATTTGTATCCATTATATTATTTGTGATAGATGTTAACGGTGATGTTAATGGAGTTGAATTTTGACTTTGTTCCTTTTTATTTTTACTTGCTAATGAACTAAATATATCATCATCGTCATCGTCATCATCATTATCATTATCATTATTATCATTATTATTATTATTATTATCATCATCATCATCATCATCATTATTATCATTATTGTCATCTTTTTCATCTTTTTCTTCATTTTCTTTATTTTCTTCTGATTTATCTTCTTTTTTATCAACAACCATGATGTTATTATTATTATTATCATATTTTTCTTTTTCTTTTTCCTCTGATTTATCTTTTTTTTCATTATCATCATCTTTTTCCTTTTCATCATCATATGTTAAGTCATTTGATTTCATATCATTAGTTTTTTGATTTTGATTCTTAAGACTACTTAAGAAATCAAAATTTAATTCATTATCATCATCATTATTATTATCATCATTATCATTATCATTATCATCTTTTTTATTATTTTTATTTTCTGTTAAGATATCATTATTATTAGATTCATCAAAAACTGAAAATAATGGTTGGAAATTGTCATTTTTGTCTTGTTTATTAGATGAATTATTATCAATTTTTTTTTCTTTAATATCTTTTTCTATTTTTTGTTCTTCATTTTTTGATTTTGATTTTTTATTTTTACTTATATTTTTATCCTTTTTCATTTTCATTTTATCTTCACCTTTTTTATTTTCTACTTCTTCATTTTCAACTATTTTTTTATCCTCATCTTCATTTTCATCTTCATTTTCATCTTTTTTTGATTTTTTTAATTTATTATTTTTATTATTCTTTTTTTCTTTTTTCTTTTTCTTTTTATTTTTTTTCTTTTTCATTTTTTCATCATTTCCATTTTTAATATTTTCATCCATTCCATCTTTTTTACCTTTTTCGCCTTTTTCGCCTTTTTCACCTTTTTCACCTTTTTCATCTTTGTCATCTTTTTCACCCTTTTCATCTGTATATTTCTTCTTCTTATCTTTTTTTTTCAACTTTTCATCTTTCTTTTCATCGTTATCTATTATATTTTTATTTTTATCGTTCTTCCCTTTTTTTTCATCATTATCTATTGTATTTTTATTTTTATCTTTCTTTCCTTTCTTTTCATCATCATCTTTTATATTTTCATTTTCATTTTTCTTTTCTTTCTTTTCATCATTATCTATTATATTTTTATTTTTATCTTTCTTCTCTTTCTTTTCATCATTATTATCTATTATATTTTTATTATTATTTTTCTTCTCTTTCTTTTCATCATTATTATCTATTATATTTTTATTTTTATCTTTCTTCTCTTTCTTTTCATCATCATCTATTATATTTTTATTATTATCTTTCTTCTCTTTCTTTTCTTTTTTCTTTCTTTTTTTCATATTATTTTCTTCTTCTTCTTCTTTTTCTTCATTTTTTCTTTTTTTATTTTTTTTCTTTTTCTTATTCTTTTTATCCTCTTTTATAGTATTCTCTTCTTCTTCATCTTTTGCAAATATTGAATTTTTATTAGGTTTATTCTGAAATTCTAATTGATTATTTTGAAGTTTTAATTCATTATCATCGTTAATATTTATATTCTTATTTATTGAGGTATTAATATTATTAGCATTAGTATTGTTCTTAAAATTTTTATTTGGTTTTTTTACATTATTTAAACCTTTATTATTTTTAGTAAGATTATTCTTATTAACACTTTTATTATTCTGAATAGGATTAATATTTTTATAACCCTTCTTATTTTTAACAGGATTTTTATTGAAATTTCCATTATACGTGTAAGAATTGTTACTATTATTTTTTAACCTTTTACTATAAAATTATTAATAAAAAAAAAAAAATAAAATTAATAATGTAAAGAAATTAAATTACATTTCATTAAAAAGAATTAACATGCCCAAGAAAAAAATAAATTAAAAAACATTATTGAAAAATATTTAAAACTATATTTATTAATATTATTATACTATAAAGTAATTATTTTATTTTATAATATAAAGTAATATAATATATTAATTTATTATACATTTATATCTTTCTTACTTTTTATTTTTAAAATTATAATTTTCATTTTCCGCTAAATATTTTCTTTTTTTCCCATCTTGATTTGAATTATAATTCGATTTTGATTTTTTTATTTTATCCATATTCGCATTTACTTAATTTATATATTTATTTATT
>MCFG01000359.1:65000-70782 GCA_002104895.1 Anaeromyces robustus
TTGATAGTAATATTTAATATATAATTTTAATAAGTATATAAATATAAATAAATATAATATTAACAAATTATTATTATTATTATTATAATTACTATTATTGTTATTATTGTTATTATTATTTATAAATAATAATTATTTAAAATAGAAATTCCTGTATTTAATGTATTTTCTGCTTTAATTTCTTTCGATAATTATAATACTGAATTTGAAATTGGTGAAGATCATTTCAAAGTACCATTTGATGAATTTGAACCAGGAATTATTATTAGTAAATTATCAGATGATGAAGCAGAAGTTAAAACAGAAACTAAATAAATAATAATCAAATAATAATTATCATTATTTCTTTCAATAACAAATATAATATTTTATTATAAGTAATATATATATAATATAATATAATATAGTATAAATATTAATTTAATATAAAAAAGTAGTAAAAAGAAAAGTATATATATATAAAGGAAAGTAGAAAATATGAAAAAAAAGAAGAAAAAAAAATCATTTATATAATTAATATATATATTATAATTGTTTTAAATAATATAATTAATCATTTTTTAATCACTTTTTTTTTGTAATTATTAAATTATTAGCAAACATTTAATTAAAAAAAAATATTTTTTTTTATTTTTTCATTCTATTAAGAAATATAATTTATGTTATTTTTTTATTAGAAAGCAAAATAAATATTTATAACAGAAAATAAATAAAATATAATCAATTAATTATTAATTATTATAAATAAAACAAATAAATGCATATAAATAAAAATAATATTTATTTTTTTTTAAATCATTTTTATATTAATATTAATATTATTATTTCTGCTGTTGTTGTTGTTGTTTGTTGTTGTTATTATTTTTTTTTATATTATTGTTATTCATTATTATTATTAAATTTCTTTTTATTTGTTTTTTATAAAATAATCATTAAAAACATAATATTTATTAATACACTACACTCATTTGGTAAACATTGTGAATTAATAGTATATATATTAAATAAATATATATTATCAATACAATTTAATATTAATAATATAAAAACGTCCGAATACTGATAAACTGGCTTTTTAATTCTATCTTTTAATGTTATATTTTTACTACGATTGACTAAATTTTATTTTTTTTTATATGATTATTTTTTCATAATTAATTTTTTATTAATAAATAAAGTTATATAATATATATATTTTTTTGTTTTTGTTTTATGGATTTCCATATAAGGATATTGATTAAAATAATTTAATAAATTTATAAATTATTCCCTTTTTTTTTTTTCCTGATTTCTTTTCTTAAAGAAATTATCCTTATATAGTATATTTATTATATATAATTAATTATTTTATTTTATTTTATTTTATTTTTTATATATTTTTTATTTATTTTTATATATGTGTAACTATTATTTATATATTTATATATTTATATATTATATATGAATAATATATAATAAATATATACAAATAATTAGTTTTAATTTATTAATTTTTTTTCTTCTTTTTTTCTTTTTTTCTTTTTTTCTTTTCTTTTCTTTCTTTTTAAATTATTTTTTTTATTTTAATTTATCTTTGCTTTATTTATTTATTTTTTTTTTTTTTTAATTTTTTAATTTTTTTATTTTTTACTATTATTTTTATTTTATTAATAAATATAAAATAATGATAAAAAATCAAATTATATTTTTTAAAAAATATATATATATATATATTAATAAATTAATAATATATATATTAATAATATATATATTAATAATATATTCTTCATAATAAAAAAATAAAGAAAATTTCAACGTCCAAATTTAGAAGACTAGGAAAATATAAAAAGAATATATTACTGATAGAAAAAAATTTTTTTTTTATTTTTATTTTTTTTTTATTTTTTTATTTTTATTTGTAATTTAAATATTTTTATATATAAAATATTTTACAATTATAATAATAAAAGATTATTAAATAAAAAAATATTTTTTTTATTTAATATTTTAAATATTATTTATGATAACTTAAATATTTTTTTTTTTTTGTTTTATTTGGTTAATATTATATATATAAAAAATAAATATTTATATAAAAATTATGGATAATGTATAGATATATAATTATTTTTTTTTAATTACTTTATTTTTTAATTATCTAATTCTAAGAAAAAAAAGTTTTTTTTTTATATTTTTCTTGTATTTATTATTCCTAACAATATAAAGGAATTGTGGAATTAAATTAATTTGTTTATCTGGTTTTTTTGTTTATTTTATTTTATTTTATTTTTTTTTTTTTTTTTTTTTTATTTTTTTTAATTTGAATTTGATATGGTTATATATTGTATTTCATTTTCATTTCTTTATAACTATTATTATCTTATTCTTATTTTGTATATAAATGTGATTTATTATAATTTATTTTTTAACTGTATTTATTCTTCCTTTATACTGAAGTAGATACCTAAATTATTTAATCTAGTTTCTGGTTCTTCCATATCAACGTTAACAAAAACAATACGGTAATCTGGACGATGAAGGAATTGAGTATCTGAAATATCAAGGTAAACATTGTATTTACCTAATGGTGGATTAGCTTCAGAAAGATCTAATTCTAAGTTAATTTCAGTAGTTTGATCTGGATAAAATTCTCTAACATCTGGGTTGTTCTTTGGTTTAATAGTATATCTTACTTGAGTTTCTCTATTTTCAATAACAACAAAGAAAGCCTTTGGATATACTGGAGCAGAGAAACCATCATTAGCAATAGCAAGTTTTAAATTAATTGTTTTATTAAGTGTAGCATAATGATCAATTTCAGAATATATTAAGACTAATCTATAACCAAGTCTTGATTTAATTTCACTAATAATAATAATAATAATAATAATTTATATTAGTAATTTATTATAATTATAATAATATTAATTAAAGTATATATATACATATATATATAAAGTAAAACTTACGGATAAGTTCCATCTTCTTTCCAACCTTCAATAACAGTTGGATGATATTGTCTGTTAAGAGCATTCCAATGATAATAAGCCATTTGGTTAATAGCTCTTTGTCCATTAGCTTGTGGACCTGGTTTACATGTTTCACCTAAAACTGGTACATATCTTGAATCAAAAGCAAGGTATGTTTTATCATTATCAGAAGTGTATGTACCTAAAAATTATAAATAAATAAATAAATAAATAAATAATTAATTAATTAATTAATTAATTAATTATTTAATTAATTAATTATTAACAGAATATTTATAATTAATATCTTAGAATTTATTTTATATATATTGTATTAATAACATACCCATATCTGAATCATCAGCTAAAAAGGCATCATTATGGAAACCAATTCTGTAATTATCATTTCTAGCTTGAATATCCATGGTAGTAATTGTTCTGGTATGACCCAAAAAGTTCATCTTATATTTTGGAGTTCTCATTAATAAGAATCTATCTTTTGGAAGTATATCTAATAAATATTTAACAACTTCTTTTCTGTTAGCTTCTTGTACTTCATTCATTTTACTTTTATTACCAAAATCATCATTGGTGTAATACCATTCACCTTTTATATAAAAATATATATATGAAAAAGAAAGATTTATAAATTAAATTAAATTATTTAAAATAAATTTCAAAAAAAAAAAAGAAAGATATCATATATATTAATATATAAGATAAATAAAGAAAAAAAAAATTTTTTTTATTAATAACATTATAAAACAATATAAATAAAAATTTTATTTTTAATATAATTATATTTAATATATTTGCTATATTTACCCCAAGTTCCAATAAAACCAGCTTGCATAGCATAAATAACATCACTATTTTTATGAAGGATTGGCTTTAATTCTTGTATATGAGAAATAACAATTCTCTTTGGAGCATCTGGTTCTTTTATATCTTCAGTGTAACAGAAACGAATAATAAGTTTTACACCAGCTTGACGAGCAATTTCAAAATCTCTGTCAATTTTTTCTAAAATTTCAAGTGGTATATGTTCAGTTTCTCTTAAAGCATCTAAATTAAACATTCTTAAAATAAGAGATTCTTTTTTTACTTCTTTACATCTTTTAAGACTTTCTAAATCTAAAGGTTGATAATCGGAAACCTTTGTGTGTCTTTGTTCATAAATACCTCTCTAGAATAAAAAAAATATGACAAATACAATTACAGAAATTAAAAATTTAATATTTATTATTTATATTGTATTGACAAGATTCTATATTTAAAAAAAAAAAAAATAAATAAATATTATTTTTAAATATTTACTTCTGGATTGAAAACATCGACATTAATAACACCATCATATTCCTTTGCATAATTCTTCTTTTTAAGTATATTCTTAAATTTTAAAATATCGAACATTTTGTTATATTATATATAATTCTATTATATAAAAATAATATATTAATATATCAATTATTTATCATTGTTAAAAATTATATTTATAAATATTAACAATTATTCATAATTGATACTTACTTTAACTTAAAAATAACTACTTAAAAATATAAATTATTTTAAAAATGTTATACTATTATTATATATAAAATATAAATTTTAGAATTATATTAATATTAATATCTATTTTTTTTTTTATATTTAAAATATTATATGATATTTTTAAAGGTTTATATTATGATTTTTAAGAAATGAATACATAATAACAAATTTATGTAATTTTTATTTTTATTTACATAATTTTTATTTCATATATATTATAAAATATTCATTATTTTATTATATTTATTTTATTTTTATTAGTTTTAAATTAATTCTATAAAAAATATACATATTATGAACAAAATAATGTAATTATTAAATTATCTTACTTTATTATAGAAATATTACTTGGTTTAATGTTTTTTAAAAAAAAAGAATAAAAAAATAAAGAATTTTTTTTTTTTTTTTTTTTTTTTTTATATATCTATTTATGAATTTAATAGTTTATGGATGGAATATTTATTAAATATATTTATATATTATATTACATATATAATTTAATATATATTATAATATACTGCGGCATATATAAAATAAATTAATGAATATATTTGAAAAACTTTAAAAAATAAAAGATAGAATATATTAATAAAAAGCAATATAGATTTTAATTAAATAATATATTTGTTCAATATTATCTATTAATATATTTCTAGATCGAATAATATATTTTATGTAATTGTAAATAATATATTATTAAAAAAAATATTAAAAAATTATTAATATAAATGTATATATTAAATAGTAACTAAATAAATAATCTAATAAAAATAAATATATAAATAAATAATTAATAAATAATAAAGCATAATGGAAATTTAAAAATATTGAGATTTATAGGAGAACAAATAAATAAATAAATATTTATTTTATTGTATATTCAAAAGAAGTAAAAAAATGTTTAAATAAAAAAGTTACGGCTTTGAAATATTTATTTTACATATATAAAAATTCTGTATAATTATTTATTAACGTCAATTTAACAGGAAAGGATGATAATAAAGTTTTACATAAAAAAAAAGGCTTTCAATAAATTTCTAAAATAGAAAAGATAAAAAAGAAAAATTATATATAATATAATATAATATAATATAATAGGCTTATATTCAATACTAATTTTTTTTTTATTTTTTGATTATAATTATGGTAATATATATTTAAATTATTATATATTAATTATTATATATATTTATATTATTTATTACGCTTTACTTGATTCTTGGTATTGGTAAGGTAGAAATTGATAAGTCATATTATAAGTTTATTTAATATTATATATTATT
>MCFG01000036.1:5000-55000 GCA_002104895.1 Anaeromyces robustus
TATATTTTATATATTTTATATTAAAAAATAAAAATAAAAAATTGAAATAATAAAAATAAAAATAATAAAAATAAAAATAGAAATAAAACTAGAAATTAAAATAGAAATAAAAATAAAAAAATAGAAATAAAAAAATAGAAATAAAAATAAAAAATAAAAAAATAAAAAAAATAATATATATATTTACTCTTGATCTTCAAGTTTTTCAAAAGAATTGCTACTTAATAAAAGTTCTAATACCATTAATAATGGAATTGTAACACGATCATCATTTATATAATTTGAAAAGATAGTTAACAATGAATCAAGGAAATCATTAATTGTCATATTATTTTTTGGTAATTCTGAGATAAATTTTAATAGTGGTGTACTAGAATCACGAACCTTGTAATGTTTTATATTTTTATATATAATAAGTTTTTTTTTTTTTTTTTTTTTTTTTTTTTAAATTAATTAATAATATATTATTTAGTAAGAAAAGGAAAAATTCGTTTCTACTTTTTTTTTTTTTTTTTTTTTTTTTTTTTTTTAATAAAAGAAATAAATTTTTTTTATAATAAATATCACTTACTAAAGATTCAGTAATTCCTCCAACACTGACAACAAGACCTGTTAAAATTGATGTTCTAAATTCTGGGATAATTATTAATGGTATTAAACGATTATATAAATCATTTGTATTTATATATTTAAAATCAACATTTCCACTAATAATTATAATAATAATAATAATAGTAAAAACAATAGAATGAATATATTTTTGTATTTATTATATATAAAAATATATTTTATTTATAGAAAATAAAAAAAATAAAAAATTATTAAAATAATTACTTCTTGAATGCTTTTTCTAATAATTCTATATTTGGTATAATATTATTTGGTATTTTTTGATCATTTTCCCAAATTAAAGAAATTAATACTTTACAAGCTACAACTCTTATACGATTAATTTTTTCAACACATTGTTGTAATAATTCATTAATAACATTAATATATATCGATGAATCATTAATGAAATTTTTGGTTATGCCAAATGGTACTATTACTTCAAATGATTTCATACATTGTTCTCTGACTACTGATCCTATATCACCACGATTATCAATACTATAATCTTTCATTCCGTCAAATAAAAGATCCATTGTAATATTATATTGCTCATTTGATATGTCTTTTTTTTTATTGATTAATTGGAAAGATAGTTAAAATTTGTAATAACATAAAATATATAGTAATTACAATTATAAATAAATAAATAAATAAATAAATAAATAAATAAATAAATAAATAAATAAATAAATAAATAAATAAATAAATAAATAAATAAATAAATAAATAAATAAATAAATAAATAAATAAATAAATAAATAAATAAATAAATAAATAAATAAATAAATAAATAAATAAATAAATATATAAATAAATAAATAAATAAATAAATAAATAAATAAATAAATAAATAAATAAATAAATAAATAAATAAATAAATATATAAATATATAATATATATTAAGGTTTTATTAAGTATGTTTATATACTTGAATTTAATGCAAAGTTTGTTAAAGCTTGTATAGCATATTTTCTAGATTCTACATCATTGTTAGTTCCATTTTCCTTTCGTTTATTTAATTATAATAATAATAATAATAATAATAATAATAATAATAATAATAATAATAATAATAATAATAATAATAATAATAATAATAATAACAATATTTTTATTATTATTATTTTATTATATATTTTTTAGTTAATGTGATAAATTAATATATACATTGTTTTAAATATTCTAAATAAAATAATAAATAAAAAAAACTTACTTCATATATACATATTTTTGTAATTGCATTAAATATTATATCATTGTTTTTAACTAAAATATCATGGGGTAAAACACTTAATGCTCTAGAATAACCACTTCTAATAATGGGATCCATTGAAAAATCTAATTTACTAATAAAGTTTTTAATTTGATCATCATTAATAGGATATTTATCATAATACTGTTTTATTCCTTCAATTGCTAATTCTTGTATTATAATTTCTTTTCTTTCTAAAGAAAGTAATAATAATTCCTCCCATCTTTTTGTTTCTTCTTTTTTCCATTTTATTTCTGAGAGTTTAGTTATGAAAAAGCAAATACCTTGTAATGCAATTTCTGATCCAAATGATGTCAAATACAATGTAGAATATTGTGGTAAGATATTTGAAATAGGCTATATAAATTTAAATAAATATATAAATATATATATTTATATATGTTAAAATTAAGATGAAAGAATATAATAATTATCTATAATAATTATTTCAATTTTTTTTTTACTTTAATTATATTATTCAATTGCTCTTGTGTCCACCATTCATCACTACTTTTAGATACATCTATGTAACATTTATAACAAACTTCTCCTAAAGCTACTACAGCACCATGTCTTTCATTTAATTCTGTCGAATTTGCTATTTCAATCTAATATTATTAATTAATTAATTAATTAATTAATATATTTTTATTTTTATTTATTTTTATTTTTTAATATATATATATTTTATTTTTAATTTTTAATTTTAATTTTTATTATATTTAATAATATCTATTTTATATTACCAGTTTTGGAATGACATTTGCTTCAGTATATGGAATATCCATTTTACATATTGTACCTAATGATTCAGCTGCTAATTCTCTTATCACTTGATCCCAATGAACAACTGAATATGATATTAAATGATTTATCATTGAATATCTATATTCTTCATAACTAATTTATTTATTTTATTTAAAAATTTTAATACAAGTATAATTTAAAATAGTAATATATATTAATTATTATTAATAAAAATAAGAAAAAAAAATATAGATATATATATTAAATAATAAGTTATTATTTAATATTTAAAATAAATAAATTACTTTGCTATATCACAACTAATAGTTCTAAAGCATTCATTTCTATTACCAACTGTAAAGTAATCAGCTTTAGTAATAATATCAATACCATGTGGAAATAAACCCTAAAAAGTTATAAAACATATATATATATATATATATATGAAATTTAATATTTAGTTTATTATAAAAATTATATTTTTATTAATTATATTTTTATTTATTATATATTTATTTATGTTTAATATGTTTATTTATTTATTAAATATTTGATATGATAATTACTTGTCTTCCAACATTTTCTTGGAATGCAGCACTACTAGCTCTTCTTACATTTAATTCTCTATCAAAGACGGATAGTGAAACTAAAGCTTTAGCCATATCATTTACATAAGGTTTCATAATTTTTGGATCATATGCTCTAGCAAATGACCAACATACGTAACATGCTGCATCACGTACATTTGATCCAACTGAAAATGAACCTTTTTGTTGTTCAAAAGTCAATGCCTTTTTAATTTAATAGGAAAATTTAATTTTTTTTTAAATAAATATTAACGCAAGGTAAAATATATATATATAAAGAAAACGATAAAATAAAATTTCATAAGTTATAAATTATTCTTAATAATTTATAGAAATATTATTTAAGTGGTTGATAATAAATAATATATTAATATTTTACCTTAATAGTCCATGGAATAATAATTGGTAATCTATTTGGTAATAAAAGCCCTCTTCTTGCTAATTCTGCTAAAGCTAAGCAAGCTCCATGCCAAGTATCATCTGATACAGTTGATATATCAACTCGTTCAATACTTTCTTTATTATCACCTGAAGTAAGTGTATTTTCTGAAAATAGATTTATAACACATTCAATAATATCAGCCGCTAAATCTTTTGAAAGTCTTTGAGTTAAACGACCAATACCTTTAGCAGATGACCAACGAACAATTGTTGCTTTATCTTTTAATCCACTTAATAAAATTTCTATAATTTCTTCTAAACATTCTGGAATTTCTTCTTCTTCTTCTTCTTCATCATCATTATCATCATTATCATTATCATTATTAATATTATTTGAATTCAATGAAAGATTATCACTTAAGAAACGATTACCTGAAATTAATATAATATAATATAAATAATATAATATAATATAAATATATATATATATATAAATATAACCATAATTCAAATTCGAATTAAATAAAATAAATAAATTATATATTAATAATTGTTTTTTTTTTTTTTTTTTTTCTTTTTTTTTTTTTTTATTATATTATATTATATTTAATTTATTAAATAGTTAATATGTATATTAGTAAATATTTTATACCCCTTTTATATCTCCATTTTGCAATTTTTGGTTTTAAGAAGCATAAACCAATTCTTTGGGTTAATTTGATTAATAACTTTTTAAGCAGTGAGTTAGAATTGAATTTTTCATCCTCGAATAAATGAATAATAGGAAGAGTATCATTAGCTAATGGTAAAATATAATCTCTTAATCCTTGTTTAAAGATTGTACATAGTGATAATAAAATACCTTTCCTCTAATAATTTTATTGTAATTATTTTTTTTATATAAGTTATAATGCAATTAATTAAATTTATATATTACATATATGATAAAAATTATTTAAAAAATTTAAATTAAGTAATAATATAAAATTAAAAAATATACATAAATAATTATATATTATTTACCAAGAATATACTATCAGTAATACTAAGTTGTTCTACTGACCAATTGATATAATTTGGTAGTTCAGTTTTATGTAAATCTTTTCTATTATGTAATAAGGATAAATTTATTAAAATCATATCTTAATATTTATATACATTATTTTATAATTTTTTGAAATATATATATATATCAATTATCTAAAAACCTTAATAAAATTCTTGATATTAATAGGGCAGCACCTTCTTGTTCTTTTCCTGCTGAACCCATTTGTTCTTTAGAAATTCTCATAACCTTTTGAATCATGGACTTTAAAATATTATATATTATAATATTGATATTATTAATTTATTTATATTATTATTATATTATTAGTAATTTAATATATATTCTTTTTAAAATTTACTTCTTCATTGTCTCCTGAACTATCTACATTTTTAATATCAAAAGGAATCATAAAAATGAGTGATAGCCAAATTAACAATATATATTTTGTTTCCCAGCATGAACATTGTGAATTGTTGATATTAAGAATTAAAAAATTAATTGTAGATTCTAAGTCACTAACTTCATGTGAAAAGAATTTTACTAAATTTTTATTTTATTTTTTTTTCATTATTATTTTATTATAATATTCCAAGAATGTTAAAAAAGTATTAAATTATAGTAATATTAGAATTAGTATTAAAATAATTTTCCAGTATATTAATATAAAATATTATTAATTATTATAATTACATATTGTTTTATATCCCCTAACATTAGTTAATAAATACAAATATTTATATAAGTAATTTCTATTCTGATAATTATTTAAAAGTTCAATTTGATTATCGCTTTGAAATATTATTTTTATATCATTTCTTATTTTTTCAATTACTGGTAAAATTAATCTCTCAAGATAAGAATCTAGTAAATATGGTTGTTCAAGATAATTTATTATCTATAACAAAGATAATGATTACAAATAAGTTAGTTTCACATTATTTGTATGGATAATGATAAAAAAAAAAAAAAGAAGAAAAAGTAATAATAATAATAATAATAAGATATTTAAATATTAATTACAATATTTCTTATTTGTCCAAATGTTGCATTTACTATCCTATCTTCAATATTAAATGAATTGCCTTCTTGAATATCGTACGAATTAATTATTTTAATTAATAATTGATTTACAGTGTCGAAAGGGAAAAAAGAACTTATTTGTTTTAAAGAGTCTTCATCTTCTTCAATATTTTGTTCATTAACAGTTTTAAATGAATCACCAAAAGTTGTTTCTTCTTCCATAATGACTTTATATATAAATGTATTGTATGTATTATATATTTAACATAATTTTGTTTTATTTTATTTTATTTTTATTTTTATTTTTATTTTTATTTTTATTTTTATTTTATTTCTTTTTTTATTTATTTATTTTTTTTTATTTTATTTTAAAAAGGCATTAATTTGTTAATTTGTATTATTATTATATAATATATATTAAAATATAATTCTTATATTTTAATATTTTAATGAATAGTGATATATAATATTTTTTTATTTATTGAAATATTTATTTAATTGATATAAGTATTTCCTTTCATATATATATTTTTTGTTTGTTCATTTAAATGTTCATAAAAAAAATGTATGATATTACTTTTTAGAGTAGAAGAAAAAAGGAATATTGTTTTATTTAATTAAAATCAGAATAATTATTCTTTAATTATAAATTAAAAAAATATAATTGATTATTTAATTCATGCGCCTCATTTTAATTTATTTTTTATTTTATATGTATCATTTATTATATATAATTATATATATAAATTTTATCCAATAGTTAACCAGGAAAATAAAATTTTTGATTTTTTTTTATAAAAAAAAATATATACAAGTTTTTTTTTTTGATATTTCATTAAAGTATATTTCTTTAAATAAATTAAAGTGAAAATGGAAACAGAAAATACTATTCCGGCAGATTTCAGAGTTGTAACTGATATAATATATTGTGAAGGTAAATTTTCATATATATTTAATTATTATTTGTAAAATAAAATAAATTTCATTAGTTTAATATCAAAATGAAAACAATATTAAAAATTGAAATTATTTTAAAATAAAATAAAATAAAATAAAATACAAAGTGTTTTTTTCACTTTATTCAAATGTATAAAATTTTTAGTATAAGGATTATATAAATATTTAATAATTAAGTTAAATATTTTTTTTTGTATTTATAAGGATATTAATAAATGATATTTATTTCTTATTTTTATAAATTAAATAATATTTCGAATATCATCATTACTGAAATCTTATTTATTTATTAAATACATTTTTATAATTAAATATATGTTTAAAATTGATTTTTTTTTTTTTTTTTTTTTTATTATAGTTTGTCATCTTCCAATTGAAGTAAGTAATAAACATCGTTATATAACATCAATATTTTTTTTTCGAAACAATAAATAATAATAATAATAATGTTATTATTATTATTATTATTATTATTATTATTATTATTATTAATTTACATTTTTGTCTATTTAAAAATTATTAATTATATGTATATTTCTTATTTTTTTTTTTTTTTAAAAAAAATAGTACTGTGAATTCTCACCATCAAAGGAAAAATGTAAAAAATGGTTAAAAGAAAATCATCCAGAATTAGCTAATGAAGCTGATACAAGTAATTTAAACTTTATTAAAATATATGATAGCATTTGAAATCTTTAAATTCTTTCAAAATTTATAAATTTCTATCTTTGTTATTATTTACCAAATTTAAATTAAATTATATATTATTCTATTAATAATTATTATGAAAAAAGATACAGGAGAAGAAGCTACAGAATCTAAACATCAAACTAGAGGTAGTTTATTGTATTTCTTTATTAAAAAAAATTCATATTTTTTAATTTTAATTTATACTTTTTTTAAATCTGGAAATTCTTAATTATAGGTGGAAAAGGAATGGTTCGTGATGAAAGTGACAAAAAAAAGAACAAGGTAAATTTATTTTTATTAAATATATATAAATGTTATATTTAATATTAGATTTTTATTAATAATGTGTATAATATAAATAATAATATAATATATATTTCAAAAAGGTTACTAAAGTTACCATTAAGAGATGTGAACGTACTAAAAGAAAGCACCAAATTATTGTTACTGGTTTAGACCAATATGGTAATTATTACAAATTAATGTTAATAATAAATAATGAATTTTTTTTTTTAAAAATATTATTATATCATTTTTATTAATAACTAATATTTATAAATATGTCAATATAAAGAAATTGAATTAAAGAAGGCTGCTAAACTCTTCTCTAGTAGATTTGCATGTGGTTCATCAGTTACTAAAAATGCTGCTGGTCAAGAAGAAATTGTTGTTCAAGGAGATGTTCAAGAAGAAATAAAAGAATTAATTTTAAAGAATTATTCTAATGTAAATAAAATTATTTAAATTAAATATACAATAAGATTTGTTATTCTTTTTTTTTTTTTTTTTATTTTTTTTCTAAAAAAACTATTATTTATATTATTAATATTTTTAAAATAATGTTTTAAAATGTTCTATTATTTGTATATAATAATCAATAGGTCCCAGCTGAAGTTATTGAATTAACTGAAGACAAGAAATCAAAGAAATCATCACAACAAGCTCAAGCTCAACAAGCTCAACAAGGAAAGAAGAAGAAATAAATTCATTCTTGAACAACATAAAATCTTATATTAATATATATAAACATATATAAAATAATACTATATGTATTTATTTATAAAATCTAAAAATAAAAACCCTTTATACATCATATTAATAATATGATAGTTTATTAGAAATAATAAAAAAAAAAAAAAAAAAAAAAAAGATAAATATAAAAAAAGTAATTGCACAAAGAAATATAATAAAGAGTAATTAAAATAAAAATACACATAAAATAATTAAATAAAAATAAATGATATATTAAAAAATATAAATATTTTTATTTAAATTTAATATTTAAAGTACTTTTTTTTCTTAATTAAAAATGGTAGTTCAAAGAAAAATAATTGTATATTATATATATTATATATAAAAAAATCTATTATATGAGTATTAAAGGTTATATATATATATTTAAAATATATTCACATTAATATTTTTCTATAATTCGTCAATATAGATATAAAAATTAAGTAAACTTTTATTTTTGATATAATTGACTTTTTTTTTTTTTTTTAAAAAAAAAATAATTTTTCTAATATATTTTTGATTAATAGTTAATTAAGCAATTTTATATTTTATTTTATTTTATTTTATTTTATTTTATTTTATTTTATTTTATTTTATTTTATTTTTATATAAAATTAAAGTTAATTATCAATTTATAAATAATATTTTTTTTTTAATATTAATTAAAATATATTTTGTCATTATATAAAATGTATAATAATAAAATTATAAATTTTTAATTTTCATGATTTAAAAAAATTTTTTTTATAATTATTTTATCAATTTATATTTATAATATTATTATTTTTTTATTAATTATTGTATAAAATGAAATTATAAGAAATAACAATAACTTTAATTAAAAATAATAATGATAATTCTTAATAAATAAAACTAATAATATATTTATAATAAAAGAAAAAAAATATATATATTTAAGAATAGAAAAATCAAAAAGAAAATTAATAATCAAATTATAAATCATTAAAGAGAGGAAAATAAATATAGAAAAAAAATAACTATATGAAGGCATTTTTCCTTTAAATAAAAAAATAAAAAAATAAATTAATTTAACAAATATATATAATAAAAAAAAAAATAAAAAGAAAAAGAAAAAATAATAAATATTAGCAATAATTATAAAGAAGAATAGAATATAAAATATAAGTTCAAAAAACGACAATTTATTATTATTTAATTATATTCAAAATAAACATTCACATCTATATATACATTTAATTTTTTTATTTAAATAAATCTTAATAATCAAAATGTCAGTACGTTATCAGCCATTAGATACAGATATGTATGCTAATGAAATTAGAGGAAATACCATATCGTATGGTCCAAGATCTTTTAACATTGATGTCTCAAGATTTTTTTTTTGTATGCATAAAATATTTCCTTCACGTTCTATTGTAGTTGGATATTTAAGTGGAATATTATTTACAGTTGGTTGGTGGCTTTTCTTTGATGCACTTATTTATTCAAAATATAATAAATTAGAAGTTCAAATTGGAATATGGGATTGGATTCCTGGATTACTTTCAACACTTGCTTTAATTATGTATGATAAAATTTTATTAATAACTTTATAAATAAAAATTTAACAATATTATTGATATATATAATTACTACATAATACTTAATACTATTATTTATATTTACTTTTTATTTATATCTTTTATTTATTCATTATTATTTTACATAATATTAAATAAATAAAAAATTTATATATATATATATAGTATAAATTTAATAAACCAAGAAGCTCTCAGGGGTGAAGATGATTATGGTGATGAATATATGCCAAATGCAAAATTATGTGCTTTTATTGGTGTTTCTATAGCTCTTGCTGCTTTAGGAAGTTCTTTGGTAATTATATAAAACATTAATTAAATTATATATTTTAAATATTTATATATTTACTTATAAATATATAATATTATACATTTATAGACTATATTTATTATGGAATATGTTATTCCACAATTACAAGGTCCAGTTAAGTTTTGTGGAGGAGAAATAGTTCTTCAGAACGTTTTAATCTTTATCAGGTATAGCCTTTTTTATTTCTTTTATTTCTTTTATTTTTTTTAATAAAATTAATAAAAATATATATATTAAAATATAATATAAAAAAAATTTTTTTTTTTTTCATATCATTATTATTTTTTTAGTGCTATGATATTTTGGTTTGGAAGAAATTCTGAAGAAAATGATGACTACTTATAAATTTAATATTTTTATAGTCATAATTATTATTCTTATTTAAATATTATATATAACAGTCATGACAAGTAATATAAAATAAATTGTTACTGAATATTTATAATGTATTTTTTTCTTTCTTTAAAATTATTGTTTTATAATATGAACTAATACAAGTAAAAAAAGTTAAACTATTCGTTATTATTTTTATGTAAATATAAATAATTACTAATAGGCATATAATTATATAAATATAATATAATAAAATAAAAAATAAATAAATAAATAAAAAGAAAGAAGATTAAGCATAAAAAAAAAAAATAAAAATAAAAATAAAAAATAAAAGTCAAAATAAAAATAATAAAAAAAAAAAAAAAAAAAAAAAAAAATAAAATAACAAGTTTAAATCAGAATATAATAAAAGTAAAACAAAATAAAATAAGAAATAAAATAACATCAAACATCATAATAATTCATTATATATATATATAAATCCTATTCTAATATTATACAAAAATTTGTATTTTATATATAATATTGATATATTTTATATTGAATTAAAATTTTATTTATTTATTTTGGTTTATTTGTTAAATTTTTTTTTTTTTTTTCAATTATCGTATTTATTATTGTTATGCATAAAAAAAAATATATATATATATATATAAAATAATAAAAAAAAAAAAAAAAAAAACACTTATTTGTAAGTTATTGTCATTATATATAAGATTTTATTTTTAAAGTATTTGTTGAATAATTATAATATATTATATTGAATGATACAATTGAACTTTATTATTATTATTATATTCTTAATATTATCCTTTTTTATTATATATATGCTATTTTTATTAATTATCCTATAAATTGGTATATATTTTTATTTATATATATAGATATTGTTTATAATTTTACAAGGTGAAGAAAAAAAAAAATACATATATATTTTAATTATTTATGATAAATATTATAAATAAAATTAAAATATTAAAAGAAAATGAAAGATAGTGGGAATTATCAGGATGCTTAAAAATATTTTTATATAACTTTGATAATATTTCTTTTTGTATTTGATCCAATATTATAAATTTTATGCCTTGAGAAATAAATATTATTTATTGTATTATTTGAGTTTTTTGATGATACTTTTATTTCTATATATGTTACGATACATTGTAAGATCTATATGATATAATATAGTATTAATATAGTATCATATTATATTAGTTAATTACTTTACTTTTATTTATTTATTTATTTATATTTATTTTATTTCTTTAATAATATTATAATTTTAATGAGATTATATAATTATTTTTTATTTATTTATTTATATATTTATTTACCACTTTGATCTTTTTTATTTATATCAATAACTTTATTATTATGATAATATACTTTATTTTTATAATCTGCAATTATAGGTAATGTGACATCTGAAATAGTTTTAACTTGTTCTACTGGATTTTGAAATTTTGATGGATGTGATTTATAAAAGATTTTATATAAATTTGAATTGAGTAATTTATTTTCATTACTAATAGTTGTAGTTGAGTTTAATTTTATAAAATTCTTATTATTATTATTATTATTATTATTATTATTATTATTATTATTATTATTATTATTATTATTATTATTATTATTATTATTATCATTATTATTACTAAAATTTTTTAATTGGAATTCATTATTAGTATAGGGTGACTTTGGTAATGAATTTAAAATTGAAGCATCTACTTTATTACATGTTTTAATATCCATAAGTGATCCTGCATGAGATATACTTTTTATAGGTTTATTTTTTATTTTATTTAAAGGTTTTGATGACATATTGTATATATTTATTGAATTTTTCTTTTTATAATAATCTCTTATATTTTGAACTTCATATTTTATGATTTTTTCTTTAATTTTTTCTTTAAGTTTATCTTTTAAATTTGATTCATATTGCTTTATAACTTTGAGATTTTTTTCATCTAATTCTAATTCTTTTTTTTTATTTTGTAATTTCAAAAGATATTGATTAACTCTTTCTTCTTCTTCTTCTTCTTTTTCTTCTTCTTTAACTGTTTCCATCTCATCTAAATAAAAAAAAATTTAACTAATTAGCCTAATATATAATCTATTTGTAATATAATAGTTTAAATATTATAGAAATTACCTGGTATTGTCCCTGAAGCTTTGTTATTATCATCAATAATATCATTAGATTTTTTGGTTTTATGATCATTATTATTATTAGATATTTGATTTCTAATATTCGATACCAACATTGTAATATGAAAAACACTATTAATTGATAATCCAGGTTTGGAAGCTGCTGCTGTTGCTGCTGCTGCTACTGCTGCTCCTTTTTTATCTTGGGTTTCAGAAGGAATCCTTTTCATTTTTTTTCCACCTTTTTTAGAATTTTCTTGTTCTTGAATTATCATAGTTTCATGTTGAATATCATCATGCATTTTTTTTAATAAATTTATCAATTTCATATCCTTTTCCAATTTTTTCTTTTTAATTTCTTCTTTTTCTTGATTTTCTTTTGATTCCTTTATTATATCAATTAATTTTGCTATTTCTGATTGAAATAATTTAAATGAAAGAAGTTTTTCTTTAAATGGTATGCTTTCATTTTTTTTTATTAATTCTAAAATTTCTTTTTGTTTAATTGGCCTTATCAAATCTATGTCTAATATTCCATTTTTTTTTTGATCGGATAATTGATCATTATTACATGTATTTTCTTTTGTATCAGATTCACTAATAACAATATTGCTATTGCTAAGATGACTTGATAATTTATCATTATAAACACTTGCTCCTCTTTTTAGAGTTTTAGGCGATTTCCCTCTTAAAGTTTTTTTAGAATCTGGTGAACCTGGAATACTTTGAGATGGTGATTCTATATCCTTTAATTTATTAGAATAATCATCTATATTATTATTTTTGTTCATCCCTAAATTAAAACGTATTCTATTTTTATGTTTATCATCTTGAAAATTTATTAACATTTTATCTAAACAATCTTCAGAATAATTTCTTAATGAAAAATTTTTATATTTTGTAACATTTTTATATAAATCAACACCAATTAAAAATTCATCTACTGAATTAGTATCTGATTCATGATCATCATCATTACCATCATCATAATCATAATTATTCATGATATTGAGATGTTTATTAGTATTATTATTATCTTGTTTATTAATATTATTTATTGTATCATCGATGGTGTTAGATTGCTTTATATTATTTTTATTAGTACTAGAGCTTATACTTTTTCTATTTATCACCTTATTTTGAACATTAAATATTTCTTTTGATTGTTTATAATGATATAAATGTTGAACAATTGATGGCCTTTTATTTATTATATATTCATTATTAGGTATATTGAAATAATCATTATTCTCGTTATCACTATTATTTCCAAACAAATCAATTCCTCTACTTTTTATTTCAGTACAATCATCATTATTTACATCATCAAAAGTTTCATCTCTATTTTCATTATTATTAAATTCATAACGAAGATCTTTATATATTGTAATTTTTTCATTTTCATATAAATCATCATTATATGAAAGTTTACCATTTGCCATATATATATAATTTTCTTGATTATTGAAATCCTTTTTTTCCAAATTTTCTAAATTTTCCAATGATTCTGCTTTTCTATATTTATGAATTTTAGTTTTATCATTCACTTCATTTAAAGTTTCTAATTGCTTTTGTAATACATTTTGTTTCCAACTTTTATTTTCTATTTTATTAATGTCTAACTCATCTACTTTTAACATGGATGGATTATCTTTTTCTTGAAGATCATTTAACTTTTTTTTAAATAATGATGTATTTAAAAATAAAATATTATTATTTTTATTTTTATATATATGATTGTCCTTTTTTTTAACTTCTGTTATTAATTCTCTTTCTTGATATAAATCATCCTCATTATCCTCATCATTTTTACTTAAAAAACTGCAATCACCATAAAAATCATATTTATTATTAGAAAAGGATCTTTTCGATGCATGATGTAATTTAACTAGTTTTGCTCTTTATATATTAAAATTGAAATAAAAATAAAATAATAAATAAAAAAAATAAAAAAGAATAAAAAAAAACGAATATTAATATTATTTTATTTTATTTTTTATCTTCTTTATAACATTCTTTTATTTTAAATATAAAAATGTTAATATTATAATCTTTTTTTTTTTTTTTTTTAAATTTTTAATATAAAAATGTAATATAATATTCTTTAACATTTATATATCTAAATATATATAAAGAAAGCCACAATAAATATAATATAATATAAATACAATATATATATTACTTTTTAATTTAATTTATTTATTACCTTATATTATCTTTCTTTTCAGGTAAAATTTCGACATATTTACCTTTAATAATTCTTTTTTTATTATCACTTTCTTTTTGATAATATTCCTTTTCATATATTTTCCCTATTTTCAATATAATACACTATAGCATTAATATTTTTTTTTTTTTTTTTTTTTTGAAAAAAAAAAGGAATTTATATAATAATATAACAAGTATAATTTATATAAAACCTGATATTGAAAGCTTTTGCCTCTCTAAATTTTTATTATTATTCTTATTACAATATTCATTATAGTATTTTTCATTTTCAATTAAATTTTTCCTTGAATTTAATGATTCAAATTGTTTTTCACATTCTTTGGTTTTTTTACTTTTAATATTTTTATAATTACTATTATATTCATTCAATAATTTAAAACTATATATATTAGGATAATGATTATTTATAATGTCTTTATAAATATCAAAATTTTTATTATAGAAAAAGAGCTTGATATCATTTTCATTTTGTTTTGTACCTTTTGGTATATTATATAATTTATGAAGAGGTGTTATGTTTATATTATTTATATAATCATTTTTATTATTACTATTATTTATACAAGTCATCTTTTAACCACTATAATTATAATTTTTTTTTATTGTCAGTTTATTTTACACTGTAAATTTAATTAATCAGCTTTTTTTTTCTTTTCATTAATATTCGATTTTATTTATTATAATTTAAACAGAGTAATATTCTTTTTATTAACAAAAGGTGTTAAAAGAATAAATATATTTGGATTACAAAATATATAAAAATAATAAAATAATTTATTTTCGGTTTTTTTTTTTAAATTATACATAATAATTAAGGAATAAAAATAAGAATAAACTTTAATATTAATTTTCCATCAATTAATAATACAAAACATTAAACAATAAAATTCAAAAAAAAAATATATATACATATATATATATAATATGATTACTATTAATTTTTGAATGGACTAAACATTTTTATTAATAATAATATTAGTTATACGTCTTTATGAATATTTAAATAATCAAAGACATATAATTAAATATAATGATTTTATCCAAATTATATTGTGTTATATAATAATAATAAATAATAAAAAATAATAGTTAATAATTATAATAATAATAATAATAATAATAATAATAATAATAATAATTAAGAATAAAATAATAATAATAATTAAGAATAATAATAAGTAATAATAATAATAGATAATAAATTAATAATAATAATAATAATAATAATAATAATAATAAATAAATAAATAAATAATAAATAAATAAATAAATAAAATAATAATAATAATATTATTATTATTAAATAATGAATAATAATATAAATATATTATTATTTATTATTATTATTATTTATTATTATTTATTATAATATTTTTATAATATATATTATTAAGTGTATTTTCTATATTTAAAATTTGGGTTATTCATTTTTTAAAATTTGGGTTATTCATTTTTATATTATAATAACACTATATATTTTTGTTATTTTTTTATAATATATTAAAATAAATTTTTATTATTAATTATAATTTATAGTAAAAGATATATATTTCCTTAATTATTTATTACTTTTATATATAATAAAGTTATAAAATATAAATTATTAATTTTTGAAATAATAAAATAATAAAATAATAATTAGTACATTAATTTTACAAAAATAATATGTAAAATACTTTATTATTAATGATTTATATTATAAAAGGAATTATTATATTATAATGTATAATAGTAATTCATGTACATTTATTTCTTTTTTTTTTTTTTTTTATTATTAATGATTTATATTATAAAAGGAATTATTATATTATAAAGTATAATAGTAATTCATGTATAATAGTAATTCATGTATATTTATTTTATTTTTTTTTTTTTTTTTATTAATGATTTTTAAAGATTATTCTTTCACTTTTACTACAGAAGTGTAGTGATTTCCTAACATTATTCAATTCAATTCTTTTTGGTATTTCTATCACTAAATATGTTATAAATATTATACAGTTAATCACAAATATGTCATTAATATATTATCACTATATTTTAATATATTGTATATATTGTATAAATGAATTTTAAATAATTTTTAATATAATTTTAATAAAACAATAAATTGGATAATATAAAATAAATAAATTAGGTTAATATAAAATATAATATAATATAATATAATATAATTTATCATAATTTTAATAAATTTTATATATTAATAATTTAATACATTTTTTAATTAATTGATATTTTACGTATACATTCAATTGACAATGTATTTGTTTATATTTATTTTATTCTTATGATATATATGATTATATGATTATATATATAAATTATGAAAATATATATATTCATAATTTTTCAAATGCAAGAATTTTTTTTCTTTAAAAAAAAAAAAAAAAAAAAAAAAAAAAAAAAAAAAAAAAAAAAAAAAAAAAAAAAATTAAAATAATAATAAACGTAGATAAATTATAATAAAATTAAAAAAAATAAAATAAAATAAAATAATATAAAATAATAATAATAATACATATTTAAATATAATAAAAATAGTAAAGAATTAAAAGAAATAGAAAAAAAAAAGATGAATAAAAAATTTATCACCTTATTATCAGGTAAATTATTAATAATTAATTATATAATTATTGGATTGGGAAAAATATATTATAAAAAAAATTTAAATGAATAGTTGTTCTAATATTAAATAACTCTAAAATTTATTTATATATTTTATAATAATGTTAATTTGATAAAAAAATCTATTAATAATGTTAATTTGATAAAAAAATCTATTAATAATATTAATGAAAATAATCTAAAAGCTTTAACACTTACTATTAATGCTAATGCTGCAGTACAATTTAAAGTAATTTGTACTCCTGATGAATATGGAGGTCAAAATGGAATGTCAGTAAATATTGATGGAACTTCATATCAAATGATTCGTAAAGATAATGATATTTTATACGAATATACATACGAAGGTGTACCAAAGAGCTATTATTATGAAATTGCCGGTACTCAGCAAAATGAACTTGCTTTAATTGATAATCAACCAAGAGCATATGATAATGCAAGACCCGAAACATTATATGAAGTTTATGGTCGTAAGTATACTACTGGTGATTCAATTCTTCAAACTATTCCAAGACTTTATGAACCATTACCAGGTTATGAAAAATTTTCAAAACTTTTCCAAGAAGCTGAACTTCCAGTCATTCATGTACACATGAATGACGAAACCTACAATGAATATGTTAGTTTAACTTCAAATACCGAACCAAGATATACTGTCACTTTTGATTACTATACGTAAATATTACTACATATAATACATATAATTAATAAACTCATTCTTTTTTTTATTATTATTATTATTATTATTATTATTATTATTAAATCTTTTTTTCAATTAAATGTACATATTCTGATAAAAAATATATTATAAAAATTATTATAATTTTTTAAATGTTTAGTCCAGAAAAAGTATATCAATTCACTAATGTAACCTTCAAACTTTCTGGTCAAGGTTCTACAAAATATGATAAAAAGCCATTAAAGATTGATTTATCAAAAGGAGACCCTGATAAGTCAAATACTGAACTTTTCAATCGTGAAGAATTTAAACTTCGTTGTTTACGTATCGATGAATCTTATATTAGAAGTAAATTAGCTGTTGATATTGCTGAATCTTTAGGTTTACCAGTTATTCAAAGTAGTTTCGCTAGACTTTATATTAACAACAAATCTTTCGGTTTATATGAAGTTGCTGATTTATATAAAAAGAAATTTATTAAGAGATTCTTCAATGTTGAAAAAACTTCAGTAGCTGGTGCTCAACCAGATTTAGGTAATCTTTATAAAGGTGTTTCTGGTGATGGTCCAGCCTTTTTATATCCAGGTGAAGATTATTATGAAGTTGTTGTTACTAACAATCCAACTGATCCATTAGCAGATCTTCATGATTTAATGAATTGGTTACAAGCTTTACCAGATAATGCTACCAGAGCTCAAATTGAAGAAAGACTTGAACTTGAATCTACTTTAAAGTATCTTCTTTTTGAAATGTTAATTTGCCACTGGGATGGTTATTTAGGTAATGGTAATAACTTCTTAATTTATACTGAACCAAAGCACGGAAAATCCCATTTCATTTCTGCTGATTTTGATAGTACTTTAGGTAAATGGTGTAAAGCAACAGAATATGATATTGACCAATACATTGAATTAGGTCCAGAAGGTAAAACATATTCAACAAAGCCATTACTTTATGTTAAACTTATTCAAAATCCAGAAATTAGACCAATATTTGAAGACATTTTAAGAAATGTTGTTGGTAATTTATTTAACATTCAAGCTTTAGGTCCAAGACTTAAATATTTCTATGAATTCTTAAAGCAAGATATGTATTGGGATGCTCAATGTTTAGATCCATCTTCATCATTCCATATCCCAACTCATGATTTCTCTGGTAAGACCGATAGAGAAAGAGCTACTCCAGAACAAATTGATGCACATTTCTCTGATGCTGCTACTGATCCAGAAGAAAGTGTTACAGCTTACATTAAATTAAGATCTCAAGCTTTACAAGCTAAATATGCTATACCAGAATTAAAGGCTGGAGGTCAATTTGGTACTGTTGGTGGAAAAATTATTAAAAAGAAGAAGAATGAAAAGAATCAAGATGGTGATGAAATGGGATTAAGTAGTGATGGTTTTATTAATAAACCAACTGTATTATTCATTACTGTAGTAAGTGTTATCCTTGGTTTAATGTTATAAATCAAATAGAACAAAATAAAAATACAATAAAAGAAATAGAATAATACTAATAAAAAAAAAAGCAAAATTTAATATTAATATATATTAGATTTTGTAATAAAAAAACAATAAAAATAAAATAAATATTAATATATATAGAAATATTAATATATAAATACAGGTATATAAGAATTTAAAATTAAATAATAAAAAATCTTAATATATTTTTATTTATATATATATATATCATTAACAAAACAAAAAAAAAATACAAAAAAAAAAAAAAAAAAAAAAAAACAAAAAAGATTTTTTATATTCATTTTTATAATTTATATATTTTATCATTGTATAGATTAAAATTAAAAAAAAATAGTATATAGATTATATATATATATATTTTTTAATTTTTCAAAAATATAATGTTTAAATTTTATATAAATAAGTAATAATATTGATATAAAATGAAATCATAACATCATATAAAATCATAATTAATATAGCAATAGTTTTATTCTTATTTTAAAAAAAAATCATTTAATTAATGATTTAACCATCTATTAATGATATATTTAATAAAAGATAATTAATAAAAAACATTATTGATAATAATAATAATAAAAATATGTATAAAAATAAATAAATTTTTATATATATAAAAATACTAGTTATATATTATTTTAAATAAATATTATTTAAAAATGTTTCAAGAAAAACAAATAATTTTTTTTTTTATCGATTTTTTTTTTTTAATATATTTTTTGTTAAGTAGGTACCTTTTAATATGTACAAAATTATATAAATTAAAATAAAAAAAAAAAAGAATGATGTTTATATTGATATTCATATTATTATATGTAACAATAAATTTGTATATATATATTTATATATAAATTTATAATATTATAATATATTTTTAAATATATAAAAAATAAGATATCTTTAAAATTTAATTTAATCAATATAAATTAAATTTATATATAAAAAATTTTATTTTGTATTTGTATTTGCCATTTTATATTTTTTTTTTTTTACGTTTGACAGGATTATGTTAATAAAAAATATAAAAATAAAGTAATATGAAATAAAACGATTTTTAATATAATTTTAATATAGGAGAATAGTATAAAATTTATTGTTTGACAATTTAATATATGATAATTTGAATACAAAAATTAATATTTCAGATATTCATATGAAATAAAAAAAAAATTTTAAAAAATATAAATATAAAATTAAGGTATTAATTTTTTGATTCTTTATATATATTCGAATATTCTATAATTAATAAATTAAATTATTATAATTTGTGGAAATTTCCATTAATTAATTATTATATTTTCAAAAAAAATGAAAATGAAAATATACTAATAAATATATTATAATTCTATTATATATAAAATATATATAAATATAAATATAAATATATTTTATATATATTATATAAATATATATTTATTCATTATATTTATTATATTTATATTATTTATACTTTTTGATTTTATTCTTTTATGACATTTTAATTAACAAATTGAGAAAATTAGAATAAATTTTTTTTATAAAGTACACACAATCATGTTTATTGAGTTTAAATATTAATAAACATGAATAAAAAAAAAAAAAAAAAAAAAAAAAAAAAATACACAAAATATGATACTAATGAATTATTTAAATAAAAACATTATAAATACTTTTTATTTATTTTTAATTGAAATATAATATTAATACAAAAAATAAATAAATAAGAATGTCTCATATAAAAAGAATTGAAAAAAGTAAAGAATAAATAAATTGATAAATAAATCATAAATAATTTAATTATAAATATAAATATTTGTATAAATAAAATAAAAATTGGGTTATTTATTTATTTATATTTATTTATTTAGTAATCAATTTGTTAATTATACATTTTTAAAATATTTGTAAATTTGTTCTATTTATCAATATATAAATAAGAATACATCAGTTTATAGTAAAAGGAAAAAAATAATTATTAAATACATTATAATATCTAAGATACATTGAATACACTGAAGACATAATATTTTAAATTAAATTTATTTATTGAAATTAAATCTTGTTTTTTTTTTTATATATATATATATATATATTATATTGAGTTCCTTATTCTTTTAGATATATATTTTATTATATTTTTATTTTCATTTTATAACACAATTGTAATCTTTTTTATTTATTATACGGACACTATTTTTACTATATTTTTTATTATCCTTTTCATGTTTTAATATTTATATTGTTACTACTATAAGTCCTTTTTTTCTGATAAAAAAATTTTTTACATTAATACATTCCATTAATAAAACTTTTCTGATATAAATACTCCAATTTTTTTATTATTTTTTTTTCTAACTTTACATGAAATCTTTATGGTATAGTATTAATATTAAATATTTACTCTTAATTATTTATATATTTATTTTCTTTTTTTATTGATTGCTTTTAATAAAGGTGTATACGCCGTATTTATCTCTATTATTTTAACTCTATACTCAAATAAATGTTGCTATACATACTTAATAAAAACTTATTAAAAGTGAATTATGATTATTCCAAGTTTTTTTTTTTTTAATTTACATTTTACTCCGTACTACAATTAAATGATTTTTTATATTTTACTATATTTTTTATTTTCATTAACTATATACTATCAATGATGATATTATTCCAGAATTATTATGATTTAAATTAACAGATATATCACATTCTAATATTATAATTGTTATCTTCAAAACAAAACATAATTGAAAAAAAAAAAAAAAACTAATTTTAATAATAGTCATACTTAGTTTTTAAAAATATCTTCATATAATCTATATTTGATTTTTCGCTATAACTTTAAATATATGAAATTAAGCAATGAACATATATATAAAAAAACATAATAATGGGATATATAGAAATAATTTAATTTATATATATATAAAAAATATGAAGTTTTGATAAATTTATATATATAAATTTATCAAAACTTTATTTTTTTTAAAAAATAGTATTATAAAGTATATATTTTTTAATAAAAAAAATACTAAATAAAAATTTATACTTCTTTAAAGTATATATATAAAAATAAATATGAAGAGCAAATTTTTATGATTATATATATAATATTAAATAATGTATACTATAGTAAAAAATAATGATTATTATAGTAATAATAATTCTAATATTAAAAAATACAATACTAAAAAATAATGACAATAATTAATTTTTATAAATGATATAATATATTATTATTATTATTATTATTTTAAATTTTATTATTAATTATATTCCATAATGATATATATTATTAATTTCTTTTCAACAAAATCTTTAAAAATAAAATAATTGTTGAAAATTTTTTTCAAATATCATTGAATGATTTGCACTTTAAAGAGAAATTTTTTTTAAATTCTTTTCTAATTCAGTACTATTTACCTTTCAAACATAGATTATTCAACAATATTAATTTAACTTAAGGTTACTATTAATTCATTCATAGTTTTTTGTTTATTTTCTAACCTATACGCCTATTTCTTGTGAGTGTGTAGAGTATTTCAAAAAAATAAATATTAACAATAATAATAATTTTATAGAGTTTATGATCAAGCGTTGATTGAAGCCATAAAAACTATTATTTTCATAATTAATTATTATTGTTATTTTCATAATTAATTATACAATAATTTTTACTTATTTATTCATTATTTATTATATTTAATTATTACTAATACTATTATTATTACTATTATTATAATTATATATGTTATTTAATAATTAAATTATTTTATATATTTTTAATTACGAATAAAAGATTGAATGAATTAATAAACAAATAAAATTTTACTATTTTAATAATACTAATAATAGTATATAGGAAATATATAATATCTTCATTTATTATTTAATTTTGAAATGAATTGTTTTTTATCGTTTTTAAAATGTATAATTCAAAAGTTTAAAATAATTATTTTAAAAAAAGGTGTAAATATCATCCAAGATTCTTTAAAAAAATATTTATTAATTAGAGTATATCAATGACTAGAAAAATATTTTAATTTTTCTCAAAAGTTTATGTTTCTTCTTATTTTTTTTTATTATTTTTTTCTTATTATTTTCTAATTATTATTAATTATAAGTTTCCGTTATTTTAATTATATATATTTTAATATAAATATATTTTCTTCATTTAGTTTTATAAAGTTAATAATTATATTTTAATTTTTAATTTATTTTCATTTTTAATATAATTATTGAAATTTTATTTGTAAAATAATCTTAAAAATTTTTTAAACTTACCATGAAAATTAAATTAAAGGTTACAGTACAAATTGTACAAAATTATGTAAATAATAATAATAATTATAATACTAATACTTATAATAATAATAATAATAATAATAATAATAGTTAATAATAATTAATAATAATTAATAATAATAATAATAATAATAATAATAATAAATAATAATAATAAATAATAATAATAATAAAAACAAGAAAGTAAAATATTATAAATATATAAATATAATTAATATAAAAAATCTAATCAATATAGATTTTTTTAAAGTATTTTTTAAGATATAAATTTAATATTTATATTAATACTTATTATCATTAAATAAGTTGATACATTCTAAAAATATGATTTATATAATAATAAATTAAAAAAAAGAAATTGGAAAAAAAAAATACTTATTTTATTTATTCAAAATCAGTTCTTCTATTTTCTACTAGTTACTTTATTTTTATTTATTGAAAAAATCTTAAAATTATATTAATATAATAATTAAAATATATATTTTGGGAAATCAAATATTTTTTTTTATTTTTTTTTTATTTAAATTTATTTACTATTTATTTATTTGTTTTAATAATTATTTATTCATTTATTTAAAATTTGTTTAATTAAAAAATTATTTTGAATATTATTAAAATATATTAATTACAATATATTCATTATATATTTTGTCATATAATATATCAACAAATTATTTATTATAGAAAAATTTTTGATTATTAAAAATAATTTGAATATTTATAATAAAAAAAATTCGCTTTAATTCAATAATTAAAAAAAAAGTTATAATTAATTCTAAAGATTAATTATAATCTTTAAAAAAAAAAAAGAAAAAGAAGAAAAAAAAAGAATTAATTATAGAATTTAAGAGCAAAAAAAAAAAAAAATCATTTGAAATTTTCAAAACAATTTATTTAAAGACAATATTAATTATTTTTTTTAAATTGTTTTCAATATAAAAAATCATTAAACATGGATGATATATCAGTGGTTTTTGAAGCAATTGAATCTATGTATAAATCTGAAGATAGAAAGAAAAGAAAGGAAGCAACAAATTATCTTGAAGATTTTCAAAAATTAGTTAGTAATTTAATAATTTTTATTTCAATATTTTAAAATAATTTCTTTAAGTTTGTTTAAACAAAAATTATACAAAAAGTAATAAAAATAAAGAATAATTAATTTACTTTTTTTTTTTATAAATAATATTATTAATATTTATAATAATTAATTATTATATATAATAATAAAATAATAAGCCTGAAGCATGGACAATTTCGGATCAAATATTAAGAAGTGAAAATGTTAGTGAAGAGGCAAAGATATTTGCTGCTCAGACTTTTAAAAAGAAGGTAAATCTATTTGATAAATATTTCTATATAATTTAAATTATTATTTCTAAATAATAGTTATAACTTTATTGATATTTGTTAATTCTTAAGAATAATTATTGCTAATTATTATATATTATTAATTATGGATTATTATATATATTTATCATTAACTATATATTACTATATATTACTATTACTTTAATTATTTATTAATAATAATTACATAACAATTAATAATTTATATATTTAAGATTTTGTATGATCTTAAACAATTAGATGATAATACTAGACAATCCCTTATAAATTCATTATTTGAGTTATTACATATTTATCGTAATGGTCCGAAAATAATAATTACTCAATTATGTATATCAATTGCAGATTTATCTATTTTAATTAAATCATGGAATAATCCAATCCAACAATTATTGGAATTGTTTAGCAATAATCAAGAAATGGTTACATGCTTATTAGAATTTTTAACTGTATTACCAGAAGAAATTTTATATAATGAAAATATTCCAATGGAGGTATTTATATAATTTAATATATAATTAATAATAAAATTTAACTATATTATATGAATTTAAATTATAAATATTTTATAAAAACATTATAAATATATTAAATATATTATCAATTTATAAGATATCCGAGTTAAATGATAGAGCTGATATTTTATTGGGCAATAATTCTGATAATGTTTTACAATTATTAACCTTATATTTACAAAATTCAGGTAAATTAAAAATATAAATTAGATAACATAAATTTATCAATTATTTTAATAATTATAATTATTAATATTAAAAATAATTTTTATATATATTCATTTTGAAATTATTAAAAACAAATAAACATAAAAAATTAATTTAAGAGGGAAATTATAAATTACAAGAAAATATATTGAATTGTTTATTAAGTTGGATAAAATCTAAAGATATAAAAGTAATGTCATTGCTTAATACCCCATTTATTAATATGGCATTTTCATGTTTACAAAATATACAATTATTTGATATTGCTGTTGATTTAATTGAAGAATTAATTTATAATTCATCAGATATTCAAGAAAATATGCCAGTTATTGAAATTATTTATGTACATTTAGTATCATTACAAGATCTTTTGAAACGAGATAAAGATGATGAAGATACTGTTAAAGGTATATGTAGAATATTTGCTGAAGCAGGTGAATCCTATTTAGAATTAATTGTTGAAAACTTCAATGCATTTAAAGGTATTGTAGAAGGTTTATTAGAATGTGCAGCAAATTCTCCATTTGAAATTATACCAATTACTTATAATTTTTGGTATAGATTACAAAAAAAAATTAATGAATCAGAATATAGTAGATTTAAACCACAGTTTTATGATATTTATAGAAATCTTATTGGAATTATTATTGATAGATTACATTATCCAGAAGACCAGAATGAATGGACTTCTATGGAACGTGACGAATTTAGTGATTTTCGTCATAATATGGGAGATGTATTGAAAGATTGTTGCATGGTTTTAGGATGTAAAGAATCTTTACTTGTTCCATATACTTTAATTAATAATTTTGTTCAGCAATCAAAACAAAATTCAAATATACCATGGCAAAATTTAGAAGCACCTCTTTTTTCATTAAGAGCTATGGGAAAAGTAGTATCACCTGATGAATCTGAAATTATGCCAAAAATTATGGATCTTTTTTCTGAATTTATCAATCATCCAAAAATTAAATATGCCGCTATATTAGTTATTGGACGTTATTCATTTTGGACTGAAAAACATCCACAATATATTCCATTCCAATTATCCTATGTTTGCTCGGGATTTGAAGAAGAAGAATCTGAAGCAGCTGCAGCAATGTCATTAAAATATATGTGTGAATCATGTGGTGTTTTATTGATTAATTATTTAGATCAGTTACATCCATTCTATTTAACAATGATGCAAAAATTAGAACCAAGAGATAGACTTGAAGTTACTGCTGCTATTTCACATGTATTATCAGCATTACCAGAAGATAAACTTCTTGAAAATCTTCAACATTTTTGTTTGCCATTAGCCCAAAAATTAAACGAAATTGCTATTAATGGTAAAGCTTCTGACGAATCAGAAATGGTAAAAATAACTAAAGAAATAAAAGGTAATTATTATTATTATTATTATTATTATTATTATTATTATTTATTTATTTATTTATTTATTTATTTATTTATTATTTTTTATTATTTATTATTTATTATTATTTATGTCCTTATTATTTACTAATATATTATATTATATTTATTATTTATTTGTGTTTTATATTAATAAACAAAACGACAATATATTAATTTATTTTATTAAAATTAAAAGATTTACTTTCTCAATTAGGAGTATTCTTTAAGAATGTTGAACCGAAATCAATTACAATAAATGAACATCCATGTGTATCTTTATTAAAGTCTTTATGGTCCGTATTTGAATATTTATTTGCTAATTTATCAGATATACAAAATATTTCAGAAAGTATATGTAGATGTCTTGTTAATGCATTAAGATCTTGTAAATTGTATTTAGCACCAATGCTTAATCCATTAATACAGCAAGTTGTAACATTATATAATAACTATAACTTTTCATGTTATCTTTGGTTAGCAAAATATATTATTGATATATTTTCAGATGATATTAATCAATATTGGCCAATATTACAAGATATGGTTAATAGTTTATGTCAAAAATCATTTAATCTTTTTTCTTATAAAGAGAATTTAATAGAATATCCAGATGGTAATTATCAATATATATATTACTATATATATTATTTACTATTTATATATTTATTAATTTAACATTTATTAATTTTTTTTATTATAATATTATATATTAAATATTATATATTATATATTATATATTATATAATATATATTTTTAATATTGGTTAAAATAAAATGATGATATAATAATAGTTGTTGAAGATTATAATAGAATGTTAGTAAAATTAACTGAAAAAGCGCCTAGTCAATTTATTAATTTACCTGTAATAAATACAATTTATCAATGTGCAATAGCCAGCTTAGAAACAGAAGAATCAAGAGCACTTTCTTCTGTATTAGAATTTTTAGAATCATTTTTATCTATATCAGTAGATACAAAAAATAATAAAAATAATCATAATTTATTACAGTTAAATAAAATACAAGAAATAGAATTACAGAAAATGATAGCAGTATTACAAGAAAATGTTAATACATTTATACCAAGAATGATTAAAGGACTTTTATATGATTTCCCAAGAGAAGAACTTATTACTATTGGAATCATATTAAAATATCATACTTATTATCTACCGGAAATTACTATAGGTTTAATGAAAGAATCTTTCAGTAATTATCAAGTATCTGAAATAGAGATTAATCAAATTATAGAACAATATCAATCGTAAGTTTATTTTTATTTTTTTTTTTTTTAAAAAAAATTTAAATATTTTTTATGTATATTTTTATATTTTTATTTATTATTTTATATTTTCATTCATATATTTTTTATTTATAATTTGACTGATTTATTAATTTACTATTTAATATTAATATTAAAAAATTATTAATAATTTTTATTATGTTTATTTTTTTTTTCTTATTATTAATATATTCAGAGCTATCACCGAAGAAAGTGGCAATTCAAAACTACAAAGGATATTACAAGATTTTACTAATTCATATAGAAGAACACATATAAGTTCAAGAACTAAAAAATAATGATATATTAATGATTCAATAATAAATAATAGATAATAAAAATAGTATTATAAAAGAAAAAAATAAAATAAAAAAAATAATATATATTATAAAGTGATATATAAATTTTTGTTTTAAAATAAAAGTTAAATAATTAAATATAATAATTATAATAATAATTAATATTAATCATAATAATAAAAAAAAAACGGCTTAATATTATCAATTAAAATTTTTTATATATTTATATTCATATATTTTATTTATTAATTTATTCTTTTATTTATTCATTTTTTTATTGGTTATTATTTTTTTAAAAAAATTATTTTGAATGTGATAATTATATTTGTTTACTTTATTTTTTTTTATTAAAATATATATTACATATTAAATTTTATTAAATATTGACAAAAAATTTTTTTTATTTGGTAGTTTTTTTTTTTTTCCTTTTTTTATTTAAATATAATAAATAATTAAAATTTAAATAAGATTGGAAATAACTTTATTTATAAAGTAAATTTAAAAAAAAAAGAAAAGAAAGATAAAAATAATTTTTTATAATTATTAAAACAAAATAAAAAAATAAAAATAAAAATAAAAATAAAAATAAGAATAAAAAATGAGTGATAGAAATGTAATAAGAAGTGGATTATCACAACTTGGAGTTTTAATAACTTATCCTTTAGTTCATATATTAGCAGGATGTTTAGTTCTTCATATAACTTCATCTGGTGTTATAAATAATATTTTTGTTCGTTTTCTTCAAAATTATATTGGTAAATTTATATACGCTTATACATTTTATGTTCATAATTAAAATTGTACAAACCCATTATATTAAAATATATGAATTAATAAATAAAACATATTAATAACAATTTAATATAAAATATATAAAAATTGAAATCATTTTTATATTATAATTAAAATTCTTCATAAAAAGGAAAACAAAATATCGCAATTGCTATGGTTGGAATTTATGCTGTATTTGTTTATACCATTGTTGACTATATAGTTAAAGTTTTGTCTGAAAGTGATATTGATGATTCTCCAACTATGAGAGTAAGTATTATTAAAACATATTTTAAAATGAAAAAAAAAAAAAGTAAAATATTTATTTTTACTAATCGTTAATTTATAAAAATAATAAATGTTAAATAAATAAAAGTGGATAAGAATTATTAAAAAGAGTTCAATAGTTAGCAGAGTACAAGCCCTCCATTTAACTTTAATTGATAGTTTCCCTCTTTTTGCTGCTTCAGTTATAAGTAATGATATAATATATTATAAGAATAATTATTTTTTACAATTTTTTATTTCTTTCTTTTTTTTTTTTTTAAAAAACAAAAAATTATTATATTAAAATATTTTATTAAATTAAATTTTTTTTTTTTTCTATTTTCTTCTTAAATATATTTAAAAAAATAGTTTCATACATAACAAATGTACCAATTTTAGTAAGAAATACGTAAGTTTAAAAATTCAATTATTTTACTTTTATTTTTAAAATTATTATTGTTATTGTTATTTTAGTTTATTGTTATTATATTTTTGTTTTTTTTTTATGGTTATAATTTTAAATATTTTTATAATAATGAAAAAAAGTATTAATATAAATATTGAATATTATTATTATAAATAATATAATGATAAAAAAAAAATAGATTTTCAATTCTTTTTATTCTTTCAAAAATTATATCTGCTATGTCATCCTTTTTGTATTTGGAATTCCCACGTTCTTTATTCTGGGCTATTTCAAATATATGCTGTTATATATTATTCTTCTATTCAGTATTTTTAGATTTCCCAAAATATTTCAAACAAGCTCTTCGTAAATGGGAATATTTCTTCAAGGATGTTACTGATTACTACAATTTCCATTAAATTATTTATTTAATATTTAATATAGAAATTTTGATATAATAATCAAATATTTAGTTATTGACCGAGTAAAAAAAAAAATAGAAATTCTTTAAAAAATTATTTAAATTTATAATCATAAATTATAAAATAAAAATTAAAATTAAAAAAAAAAAATATTTATATAAAATTATTAATATTTAAAATTAAGAGATTTTCTATATTATAAAGGAAAGAAAAAATAATTATAATAATTATTATAAAGAAATTTTATAAATATAAAAAGTTACAAAATAAAATATTTGAAAATTTTAAAATATTATATATAAATCAGTAAATAACAAAATAAAATAATATCTAATAACCAATTATTTATTTTAATAAAATTATTTCAAATATAAGAATAAAAGAAAATATTGTATTTATAAATATATATATTTTTTTTTTATTTATAATAATTTATGCTTTTTTGATTTTTTCTTATATAATAACTATCGAAAAAATCATTATATATAGGATATTTAATATAATTATTATTATTATCATTATTATTATTATTATTATAGTTATTATGATTATTAGTATTATTATAATTATTATTATTCATATACGTTTTTTTATAATCATTTAATTCTCTTTTAATATTTTTTTTATCGATTGGAATACATGGGAAATTATCTAACAACTGTAATATATAAATTTTAGTAAATATAAAAATAATGAGTTTTTTTTTTTTTAGAAATTAAATAATATATGAAATATTAAATATAATAGTTTATATACATATATATATATATAATTACTTCATTAATATTATTAGATATTTCACTACTAGGGGTAATTATAGTAATAGAAGTTTCTTTAGGATATTCTGTAATATAATTTTTTTGATTATAATAAAATTTATTATTTGTATTATTATAAGGTTCGTTGAATGAATAGGTACTTATCATATGAGATGGAGTTAAAGAATTAGAAATAAAAAAAGGATAATTATTATTTTTTCGATATGAATTTAGTATATTTTGTTGTAAATTCTTATTCCTTGGAAGAGAATTAAATGTATTTATTTTATATGAATGAATATTTGGTAATATTTTATTATCAAATTTTTGATTGTTATTATTATTATTATTATTATTATTATTATTATTATTATTATTATTATTATTATTATTATTATTATTATTATTATTATTTATATTAGTATTAGTATTAGTATTAGTATTAAATTTAAAATCTTGACAGTTTCTATTGGAAACATGCTTATCTAATAATCTATTATTTAATTTTTTATAATTAGTATTTAAATTACATGGTCCATTTAAATTATGGTTATTGAAATAATTATTATTATATATATAAATATTATCACTATCACTATCAATATTAATACCACCACTACCATTATCACTATCACTATCACTATCACTATCACTATTATCTGATAAATTTTTATTACTAAATTTATGTATATGATATTTACAAGTTTTCTTTACTGTTTTTCTTTTATTAGAATTAATTTCATCATTGCTGTCACTTTCGATTCCTTTAAATTTCTTCCAGCGAGAATATATATTTTTATCATTTATTATTTTTTTAACATCATTACTGTCATTAATATCTACTTTATTCATTTCAATATTTCTTTCAATATTTTTGTTTATATTAAAGCTATCACTTTTATATGTCGTATTCAAATTAGAACTATTATTTATATTCATATTCCTGTTATTATTATTAATATATATAGGATTGTTCATATTCATGTTGTTATTTAATCTCATATCATTATTCATATTAATATTCATGTTGTTGTTTACGTTCATATTAAGGTTATGGGCATAATTCATTGTGTTATTATAATCCATAGACTGTTGTTTGTTAATACTGTTACTGGCATTTAATGTATTAACATAAGAATTATTATTTTTGCTATCATCTATAATACTATTATCATTTTCATTATAATTACTTGACAAATTTAGATCCTTAATATTTGTTAGTTTTTAATTATAATAAAAATTAATACATATAAATATATATATAAATACATATATAAGATAATAATTATAACATATGAAATAAAAAAAAATTATAAAAATAATAAAAATGAAAATATATTAAAAATAAATTATTTCTTTTTTTTTTTTTTTTTTTTTTTTTCATTTAATATATATAATAAATATAATATTAACTTTAGTTTTTTGTGTTATTTCGCATTCAATTCTATAAGTTGAAGCAATTTCTTCAAGATATTTATTAACTATATTTTCGTCAATTGATTTAATTGTATAATTTCTATAAATCTTTTAAAATATTAATAATTTAAATATTAACAAAAAATAAGTCTTCTTATATTTAATAATATATATATATTATTACAGTTTTATTAATATCTTGTTCAGTATTTTCTAATGCTGATTTAGTAAATTTTTTTCCAAATTTTGCTTGTAATAATTTACTTATCTATCATATATATATTATATATTTTTATTAATTATTAGAATATATATACCATTTTAATAAAAATTTTAAATGAATATATATTAATTATATATCCTACATTTACTAATTCTTTTACTCCACATCTTGGTGCTGAAAATATAATATTTTTTATGGCTTCAATCAATGCTTGATCATAAACTCTAGAATAATTATTATTATTATTAATATTTATTTTTTTTTTTTTAGTGTATATTATATTTTAAAATATTTTTTACTCTTTTTCATTCAATAATAATAATCTTGTATTCAATAATTCACAACATAATGAAAGAACCTCCAAAGATTCAATATTAAAATCTTCTCGAATTATATTTTCTACCTAATTTTTTTTTATATTAAAATTATTTTTTTTTTAATGTTAAATATGCAGTAATAACTTAAAATTATAATGTTGACAAATATTTTACTTTAATTCGAGCTGTTTTAATCTTTCCTTTTTCTAATAAATTAGCAATTTCATTTTTTGCTTTAACATTTAAAGATATTTTCTTTTTATAAACAAGGTCAATTCTTGCTGTTACAAGTTTTAATTGAACTCTCAATTTATCTACACTAAACTTCATTTTTTTTTTTTTTTATTAAATTCAATTTAAAATATATATATAAAAAAAAAATCGAAATTTTTATTTAAATTTTAATGTATATATTTTTCATCAAATAATAATTAACTTTAATAAAAATTATATTTTAATAATTATGATTCTTTTTATTCAATAAACTTGATTAGTTATTATGTTAAATTTATTTTAATAATAATTAGATAATTTATAATAAATAAAAATGTTTCACACAAAATTCTAAAACATACTTTCTGTATTTATTTAAAAATACACATGATTATTTATTTTTACATAATTTTATGTAATTTTCCATAAAAATCATATAACTCCGAATCCACAATAATAGAAGAATAAAAATAAAAAAATATAAAAAAATATTTTAATTCTCTATTATCCATCCAAAAATATTATATAAATATATTATAATTATAATTATTTTTCAAAATTTTAATAGCATTCATTTAATTTATTATAAATTCTATCCTTAAAAAAATAATTATTTACTATTTTCGTTGGTTTTATTATATAAATAATGAATGAGGATAATAAATCAAAGAGTCAAGTTAACGAATCATCAAACAATTCTTTGAAAAAAGATGAAAATGATCCCAATATAGGATTAAGTTTTAATAAGTCCATATCTTCATCATCTGATAATACTAATGGATCAGGAGAAACCAAAAACCGGGATATAACCGGTTTAGAAGTTGATGAATCAAGAAATGAAAGAATTATGGCTAGAAGAATGAGAATAGAGAATAATAAGAATAATAATACTAAACCTAAGAATACTAATAGTATGCAATAATTAATTTGAATATAAATAAAATAATAAATTTTATTAATTTGTTTTATTTATCAATTCAAAATACTTAAATAAAATTACTGATAAATAGATATATTTATTGGAAAAACCAAAAATGAAACTAATAATACAACTGGAAAATCGAAGCAACAAACTCAAAAGAGTTGTAAATATATTGAGAGTACAAAAGTAATTAAATATATTATTATATTTTTATATTATTTTATTAATATACAACTATGATTATTCGATAATATTATTAATATTATTAAATATATTGGAATAATTATTTAAATATATTAATACCAATATATATATATATAATATATAAAATTACAACTACAATTTTAATATATTAATATCTATTAATTTTCAGTGGAAAGATTCAGAAATGGTAACAAATATTAGAGTAAATATTTTAACTCGTGAGGCTGCAAGAAAAGCAGAAGAATTTTTAAAATCTAAACAATGGATGAAAAAAAAAGATGAAGAAGAAAAAATATCTAATGAATTAAATAATCAAATTAATGAAAAATGGGAAAATTTATTTGAAACTAAAGGACCTTTCAAGCTTTTTAAAGTATTTATCTAATAAATATATATAAATATATACAAAGTATATTTCATTAATATATTTATAATAATTACAAAATAAAACTTTTTCTAAAAATGGTTTGTTATTCACATATTAATGAATAATAACAGATGTTAAAAGAACAACAAGATGCATGTAAAAAATTAACAGAAAATAAAGACAAATTAATTAATGAATATATTAATGAATTAAAACAAAAGGAAGATTTTTATGTAAAAGAATTAGAAAGAGAAGCTGAAGAAATAGGTAAAATAGTATTACATATATATAATAAAAAAATGATACTTTTAAAGTATTAAAATATTTTTTTATTGCAAAATTTGATTAATAAACTTTCAATAATTAATGAAATTTAAGATTTACTATTGGAAAGAATGGATCAACAATATCATACTTTTAGAGATACTCTACAACAAGAAATTGACCAAATTGAAAAAGCATATATGACAGAAAGAACAGAATTAATTGAAAAAAATATTAATGAAATTAATGAATTATATGATATAAGACGACAAAAGGAAGAGTCAGTTAAACTAACTTTTATTATATTATAAACTATGTAAAAAAAATTAAAAATATTAAATAAAATTAATTATATAACATAATAATTAATAATTATATATACAGAGAATATGAAAAAAACAGAGCAGAAAGAGTGGATGATCAAATGAAATCATTAGAAACGTTAAGAGTAAATGATTCAGATGAATATACTTCAGTAAAAATAAAATTAGAAGTGGATATACAAGTTTTAGAACAACAATTACAACAAGTAAATGAATAAATAAAATTTAAATATTTATAATAGACAATATATAATATCTGTTTATATATAAATATGAATAAATAAATAAATAAATAAATAAATATTTAATTATAAATTTAATAACAAATATAATTAATATTTTCAGATGAGAGCAACCTATCAACTTAATACAGAAAAACTTGAATATAATTACCAAGTATTAAATAAAAGAGAAGAAGAAAATATAGCTATTTTAACATCACAGAAAAGAAAAATTACAAGATTATCTGTAAATAACTTTTATACAATTATAGAAAATAATATTACTTTTCATTTTTAATACTATTAATAATATTAAAATAATTTTCTATATTATAATAATCATATAATTTTATAATTAAAAATTAGGATGTAATTAATGTTTTACATAACAAAATTAATAATCAAAATAAACAATTTAATCAAGAAAATCAGAGTTTAAATGAAGATTTTAAAAGAATTACTGATCAATTTAAAGGACTACAAAAAAAGTTTAGACATTTCCAAATATGTAATAAAGTAAAGTTTAAAGATATATGGAAAATGAATGAAGAAACGACACATGAACTAATGCATAAATTATTACAGGTTTATATTTTTTAAATATAATTTGATCAGAAATTAAAAAAAAAAAAAAAAAAAAAAAAAAAAATTAAAATGTATTATTGTTATAATTAAATAATATACAATATATATTATATATTATATATAATATTTTTTATATAATATATAATTACTTATATTACAAAATATTTATTATTATATTATTATTTATAATCATATTAAATTCAGGCTGATAGAGTCATTACAGAACAGCAATTAGGATTAGAATGGAAATCAGAAAATGATGATTTATTTGCTGTATTAGATCCATTAATGTTTCAAGATATACTTAATGATGAATTAAATTCTGAAAATAAAGAAGATTTTATAAATAAGGAAGAAAGTTTAAAAGAAATAATATCAAAAAATGATTCTTTAACTTTAAAATATAAAGAAAAAAAAGGTATTAATAAAAAAATGAGAAAAATATTTGAAATGCTTTGTGTTGAATTGGAATTTTTGGTAATTGCTTTTTTTTTTTACATAATTATTCTTATATATATATTATATATAATGTGCTATTTTAAGATAATTTTTATTTTAGAGTTTTCTTTTTTTTTTTTTTAAGTTTATAAATTTATTATATTAATATTATTAATTTTTTTTTATATTTTATATCAAAGGTGGATGATAAACTATTAAAATTATTAGAACCATTAAATGAAAATGAACAAGCATTAATGAAACTAGATTCAATTTTTAAAGCATTAGATGTAAATACAATCCAAGATATAGAAACATTAAGTACATATTTTATGGCATGTAATAATACAGATCTTAATCAAGATTATAAACAATACAATGATAAAATAAATAATAAAATACAAAGTATTGATAATAATCTTAATTCTAATACATTAAGATCGGGAAAAAATAGAATTCGAAGTCATACTGTGTCTCATGGATTTGCTTATAATAGAAAATTATCAAATTTTGATGAAAGTATTAACAATGGTAATAATTCAGATAATGAAATAAATAAAAAAAGATTAAGTTTGGATATGTCAATGAATAAAAATATACCTGAAGATAAAAAAATAAATTCACCAGTACAGAATAATCAAAATTCAACAATAAGTAAAAACTCTTCTAATACTTCTATTAACAATCAAAAAGATAAAGAAAAAGAAGATGATTTTGGATTAATTGATGCATCAGATACAATGGTAGTAATAAAGAGATTTTTACATGATCAAAAAAGAAATAAATTAAATGATCAATTATCATCTACTAGTGAAAATGATTTATTGAATGACGATGATTTTGAAAAGAAAATAGAAATTATAGAAAAAAAGAAAAAAAATAATAAAAACAATAAATTATCAAATAAAGCTTATGAACAAATTCAAAAAGATTATTGGGAAAGAATGACTAATATTATTGATGAAAAACAATATAGAATATGGAAGGTATATATATAAAATATATAAATATTAATATTAATATTATTATATAAATAATAAGAAAAAAGGAAAAAAGAAGAGAAAGTTATTATATAGAAATAATAAATTGAAAAAAAAATTATAAAATAAAAAAAAATATTTTTTAATTATTATAAATAACTTTTATATATATATAAATATAATAATAAAAAAAAGATTGTTTTCTTTTCTATGCAAAAATATAATAAAGTATTAAATGAAAGAATGAGTTTAGCACAAGATATTAAATTTATTAAAGAACAAAATGATGAACTAAAAGCTCTTCTAAGACAATACATGAATGCGAAGGTTAATGATGAATTAGAAGTTCCACCAACTCAGATTATGTTAGCCCAAGCTGGTATATTAAGATCTCCTAGAAGGAGTAACAAAAAATAAATCACCGAATTAAAACAAAATTAAATAAATTAATAATAATTATTTTTTTAAAAAAAAAAAAGAAACATAAATATATATAAGTTTAATACAATTAAACAAAATAATAATTACTAAAAAAAATCCAATATTAATATTTATTAATATTTTTATCTTTATATTAATAATATTAATATATAATAAATCGTTATCAGGTTTTTTAATAATTATCAATTTTTTATATTATATCAATCAATAGAGTCAATATATTTTTTAAATAAATTATTTCTATTATTATTATAAAACATAATATAAAATTTAATAATTACAATATTTTTGTATATAAAAATTTTGATATATAAATTAGTTAATTCATCATTATCGCTTTTTTTTTTTTTTACACTATATCCTTCTAATAAAAAAATAGACATTTTAGAATTATTTACCTTTATTAAATATATATACATACTTAATAATAATATTAATAACAACAACAACAACAACAACAACAATAATAATAAGAATAATAAAAATAATAATAATTAATTATAAAAAAATAATCAATTATTATTAATATTAAATATATCTAATGAATAAAGTTTATTACATTTAATATTTTATTTTATTTTTATTTTTTTTTATTTTATTTTTATTTTTATTTTATTTTTATTTTTATTATATTTTTATTTTTATTTTATTTTTCTTTTATTTTTATTTTATTTTTATTTTTTTAATTAATAGATTAATTTTTTTATGTATTATATTTTGATGTTATGAAATATATTAATCATGATTGACATAAATAATTATTATGATATAATAGATATTTTTATTAAAAGATTATAGAATATATTAATATTAATTATTTAATAATTAAAAAAAATTTTTTTTTTAAAATTCTATAAAACTTTATTATTATTTTTAATAATATATTTATTAAAATCATATTTTTTTTTTTTTTTTTTTTTTTACTTTTTTATTATTTATTCATTTTTTTTTATATATTCTACTTTATTTATTTTGTTTAATTTATTTTCTTATATTTTTATACAATATATTAATTGTTTTTTAATATTTCAAATATTAAAATATGCTTGAAAATATTAGAAGTAGATATTTTATGAATAATATGTTGCGTTTCTTTTCCATATTCTTTTTCTTGTATATGAAGTTAATTTTCTTGGACCTTCATTTCTCCAAACATTATCCTTTATTATATAATATAATAATATATATTTAATATTTTTATTTATGTTTATATTTAATTACATATATTAATTAATATTGATTTAATACTAATAAATATTTACCATATAAATCCATCCTTCCTCATCACCGCCATGATTCATTTCAATTTCCCAATATTCATCAGGTACAAACCTATAATTTGGCGGTAAAGGATAATTATCTAATGATGAAGGTAAAGCTTCCTTAGGTTCTTTATAATTTGTTGAATAATTTGGTGGATCTTTATGTAATAATAAATCAGTAAATCCAGTACCTACCCACCAACGCTTTATATCATAATAAAGTAATAATAATAATAATAATAATAATAATAATAATAACATTAATAATAATAATAATAATAATAATAATAATAATAATAATAATAATAATAATAATAATAATAATAATAATAATAATAATAATAATTAATGGTTAATAAATAATTAATAAATCATAATAATAATAATAATAATAATATATATATATTATAATATAAAACTTCTTAAAATTTTAAAAAAATATAAACTTACTTGATTTTCAACAACAATAGCAGTAAATATTTTGCCTTCCATGACTTTAGTACCATTCTCAAAACTTTTAAAACTATCTATACTTTTTCTAACTTTTAATTCATTATTTTCAATTGTACTAAATAATCTAGCTCTTTGAGAATTAGCAGAGTAATCATTATCTTCAGAGTCAGATGAATTATCATAAGTTTTTTTAACTAACTTTTTTCCAAATGAATGTAATCTTGAATTATTATTTTTATTTTGTTTACGCATAAGAACATCATTAATAATTTCTAAAGCAACTTTAATCCATCCAGTTAAAATCCAAGTAAGGAATATTGAAAAATGTGGGAAAAAGGCAAAAGTTCCAACAATAAATAATATTATACCAAGAGGAATAAATTTTAAAGTAATAATTTGAATAATTATTCCAAGAAGACCAAAGAAAATAGCTTTACGGATTTCTAATGGATTAGTTTCATTAAGTTTATTCCATATTTCAATAACTGAATCATACATACTACAATAAGATCCCATCATATTTTGTAATCTTTGAATATTACCTTGTAATGTTTTCATATCTACCATATTAGGATTAAATGCAGCTTTTTGTTTCACACTAAGAGATGAAAGTAAATTATTTAAATTTGATTTTTTTTCTTTATCCTTATCCTTATCTTTCTCTTTCTCTTTTTCCTTTTCCTTTTCTTTTTCCTTTTTACTATTATTTTTATCTTTATCATCATTACTATTATTATTTGTTCCTGTTTCTCTTCTATAATATATATAAGCAAGGAAAAGCGTTAATGAAATAAGTGGTATATATAAAATTAAATTAGGTTTAAAACATAAAATAGAATAAATAAGATATGCTGAAAAAGATTTTGATGGATTTTTCCAATTAAGAATATCCATAAATTTATCTTGAAGAGCAAAAACAGGTCCAATTTTTGTTGCAAAAACAATAGTATTTTTTGGAGTTGTTGAAAAAAGTGAAAGAGGTTCACTCTCAGATTCTGCTATTTTATTTTGAAATGAAAAGGTATCACTTTTTAATAATTGTTCTAACTTTGAATGAACTTGATTTGTTTTCATTAAAGCTGCCATTGATTTACTTTTTTTATTTTTTTGGATAAATTCTTTTTTACGCTCTGATGATTCTAATTGATTATTATTATTATTATTACTATCATTATTATTATTAGAATTATTAGAATTAGAATTTGAATCGTTTTTCTTTAATATAAAACCAATACTATCCCTTTTCTCCTTTTTTTTGTCATTATTGTTGTTTTCTTTTATATCTTTATTTTCTTTATAAAAAGTTAATATTATATAAATAAATAAATAAATAAATAAATAAATAAATAAATAAATAAATAAATATAATATTAAAAATTGTAATATATAAATTATCAATAAATAGATATTTTGATATTCATTAATTATATATATATATATATATTTAAATAAAGAAAAAAAATTAAATTTACCTGTATTCTTTAATTCTAGATTATTTAAATTTGTTTTAATGGATGAATTTTTATTATTTGATACGATTGAAGAAACACATATTTCAGAAATTTCAGATTGTGATGGTTTTGACTTTAAACTCATTTTATTCAGATCTTCATTTTCAGGTGCTAAATTTATTAAGATATTATTAATCAAATAACAATAATAATTAATATATATATATATAATCATTTAAAATAATAAAAATTAATATATATATATATCATTTAAAATAAGCATTAAGAATTATTTAAATATATATATATATAATAATATAACAATGATTTTTAAATAAATATTTAAATATTTACATTCTTTAATAATTTCTTTTAATTCTGATGATTTAAAATTAGAAATGGAAGGAAGAGATGAAATTGAACTCTCTATTATTCCAGAATTTTTTGTTTCATCAAGATCATTATAAATATTTTTTTCGCTAGAATTATCAAAAATTATTTCGGTTGAATCCAAGTTTAACTTTTTATCATCAGTGTTCGAACTTGATTTTTTCTTTTTAAATAATTTTAATGAACTTTTTTTCTTACTGTCATTATCTGTATCACTTTGTATTTCTGAATCAATATTACTATTTTTTGATGATTTCTTTTTCTTAAATATTTTTAAAGATTTTTCTTTATCATTAACATTTGTTTCTATATCATTAATACTTTGAGAATCAGAAAATTCATCTTTATTTATTGATTTATTTTTTCTTCTTCTAAAAAGTTTTAGAGAAGAATTGCTTTTAGATAATCCCTCTGGTTCACTAAATATCATTAGCTCTTTTGAATCATTTTCGTTATCTGAATTGGCTTTATATCTTCTATATAATTTGTCATTGCTACTTTTAAGAACTTCTTCTGAATCACTAAAAGTATCTCTTATATTTGAAGATCTTTTCTTTTTAAGTATTTTCTTTTTTTTAGTTTTCTTTTTATTAATTACTGGAATATCATTGGTATAATCATCATCGGTATCACTCAATAAAATTAATTTTGAATTATTAGTATTTTGTAAATTTGAATTAATTTTTTCTACAGAATTATTACCATTTATAATTTCTTTTTCAACATTCTCTGATGCTTTTTCAATGTTTTCATTTTTATTATTATCTATATTTGACGTAGATGTTTGTTCTCTATCAATTATATTATTAATTTCATTTTGATTATTTAACTGTAAAATTTTGTCTCTTACTAAAGTTTTTGTATTCTGTAATTTTTGTTCTAATGTTAAATTATTATCCTGAAGTGTTTTAATAAAAGTTGAAGTTGAGTTAGATAAATTGGTTGAAAATGAATTTAAACTATTAATTGGTGAATTATTATTATTTGAAGCATGTGCTTTTATAACTTCTGGGTTTGGAATACATAATGAAGGAACTTTTGTACATGCTTCATGTACATTTAAACCACATTCTTTCATTCGTTAAATTTTATTAAAATATACATATATATATATATTGATGATAATATTATTATTATATATTATAATAATTATAGATATATTTATTATTATAAAATTTCTATACCATAAAAATGAAATTAAATATTATTTATTATGTTAAGATAAAATATATATATATAAAATTTATATACTTGTGCAATAATATCCTTGTTTTGCAACACCCCACAATAATTTGGAACAAATATCACAATATGTAAATGATTTATATGTTGTTAATTCAAAAGAATGTTGATTTGATACATCCATTTTTATAATCTTAAAGTGACAGTTTTTTTATTCTGTTTATCACAAATTATTAAAAATATATTAAATTGAGTAAAAGTTATTCATATATATAAAAATATATATATATAAGTAACAAATTGCTAATATTTTTTGTTTATCTTTATAATATAAAAAAAAAAAGTATATATATTTAACTAAATTTACATTAATTTATTTTTATTTTTTTGCTTTTTGCTTTTATTTTTGTTTTCGTATATGATTTATTATTTTATTATTATTATATTTATTTATATATTCTATTAATTGTATTGTAAGTATCAATATTAATAAAATAAATAAAAAATCAATATATAGAGTATTTTATTAATTATTAAAACAATAACAATAGCTATGAGTTTTTAAGCATTCTTGTTTACTTTATACTATTTATATAATAAAAAATATATTATATATAATTTACCTTTTAAAAATTCAATTGTAATGTGAAAATTATCAAGATGCTTTTTGTAACATAAATATATATATCAATAAATAAAAAAAAAGTCAATATTAATAAAACTTTATACTTTATATCTACATTCAATTAGTTTTCATGTTTATTAAAATATTTAAAAATATATTTTAAAATACAAACAAAAAATATATTTTTTTTAATTTTAAAAAAGGTTTTATGTTTTATATATATAATAAAAATCTTGACTGTATACAAAAAAAAAAATTATATATATTACATAATTGTTATATACAAATCAAAACTATTGATATATTATGTAAGGAACAAATTTTATGGGATTGTATGTATATATAACAATGACAGTATATAATATTATTAATATTCCTTAATATATATTATATTTATTATATTCATTATTATTAGTATATTATTATATACCATTTACTTTTTTCTTTTTCCTTTAAACTTTTTTTTTTTATTTACACTTATGGTTTAAGTGAAATAATTGAAAGAAATTTTCTACATAAAATAAAATAAAATATTAGATATAAAAAAATTTTTTTTAATAATTATTGAGTAGTACAATATAAAAATTTAATATAACTAATCCACTTTAAATTATGATTTACTTTCTAGTTTTTCAATTCAAATTAATATAAAAGATTTGATCTATGTTACATATTACCATATTACATTTGAAATTACCCATCGAAATTATTATATAATTTTTGAGTAATAAAATATTTTTAAAACAAAGAATTATAGCGATATAAATAATTGAATAGTGGTGTATAGTATAATTTAATATTAAATCAGTTATAATATAATTGTAATTGTATTAACTTTAAATATTTATTAAATTAATAATATTAATGAGAAAGGACTTTTTTTTCTATATGCAACTTGTTATTTGTTGTGACAACTATCTTTGATATTTTTTTTTATGGCGATATAAATTTTGGACATAATTCTTTTATATTATATATTTAAATTAATACATTAAATTACTCAAATTATATTATTACGAATATTTTTTTTTTCATAATTTTATAAAATTAAAAATTATGGATTAAATATGCTATAGATTCAAGTTATTATTTATTGCAATTAAGAAAAATAATTATCATTAATTTTGTTTTCAATTTCCATAATTAATACTATTTTATATTATGGAAATTTGGAAATATTTTTTATTAAATATGTTTTTTTTATCATCATTATTTTCAAATACTGTTGATATAATTACGAATAATAAAGGTTAAATATACTATGAAACTATTTAATATTGCATTGGGGAAAATATATTAAAATTTGAAAATGATAATATTGGAATTGATATTCCTCCAAAAGGAAAAAAAAAGTTTATATTGAATGGTATTATAAATTTTAATAATATTTATGATGTTCAAGAAGAAATAATTGTAATTTTCTTAATAATGATATTAATAATTATATCTTTAATTATAAAAACATAACTTTGTAATTAATTAAAAATTATTAATATAGAATATATAATTAATTGAAAAATTAAAAAAAAAGAAAAATCCCTAACAAAATTAGTTATGAAATTATAAAATTATATAAAATATTATAAATTAATAATCATATTTAATTTCTATACTAATAATATACTTATATTTATAATAACTCATATACTTCAGTTTTTATATCTATATAAAAATAAATATATTAATATTTACTAATTAATCTTTTTCTAATGTATTATAAATTTTAAAATATTATGAAAAGTAGTCTTTAATAGTTATTAAATAATTAATAATTATTTTTAGTGTAACGTTACATAATTTCAATATATAAAAAATTTTTAAGTATATATATATACTATATTTGTATGATAGATATTAGTTCAAAGTTTTTAAATAATTTAGATAGATGATAATATGTATATTATATAAAAATAATATATAAAAATTTTTATAATAAAATTATTAGTTATATATATACATAAAAAAAGTTATACTTGATGTTACTATTATACAAATATTGTTACTTTATAATATGAAAACTAAAAAAAGAAAAAAAATGAAGGTTTTGTTATTATTAGAATTATTAAAATTATTTGTTTTATTTACCAATTTTTCAATAAAAAAAGAAAAAAAACTTATTGAACATAATAATTAATTTTTTCTATATTATAAAAAATAATAACAATTTTATAATTTTATTTTGTTTGGTACAAAATCAATAATAATATATAATATAATTTATTTATTATATTTTCATTATATTTTTAGATTTTGATTGTAATATATTTATATTTAATATATGTATATATTTATAAAAAAATTTTTTTAAAACGATTTAAAAAAGTATTATAAAAATAATAATAATAATAATCCGAAATGGCCAAAAGAAAAAATCAGAACAATACTTTTGAAATTGTAAAAAGACCTAAAGTTGAAGAAGAAAATCAGAAATTAGATGAAAATAAATCAAAAGTTACAAAAAAAATAAAAAATAATAAAAATAAAAATAAAAAGATTAAAGATTCAAAAAAAAATAAAGCCAATGAAAATGTATTTCAAATGTATATATTAAAATTTATATATTATATCATTTTACTAATCAAATTTATTTTTTTTTTTTTTGTATAATTATAAAAATTGAAAATATACATTGTATTCAATATAAATTGAAAATATAAAAGGTCGAAAAAAAAGGAAAATATATTACAGAGGTATTTTATGAAATTAAAATTTTATTAAATAAAATGTTTTAATATGAAAATGAATCTATTAATCTTTTTTTTTTTTTTAGGATTCTATGTTAAAATTAATTGACAGCATTAATGATAGTGAAGAAACAAAAATAAATGTGAAATTAACAAAACAGGTAAAATTGTAATAATATAAATTTTGAAATTTATTCTTTATATTAATATTCTTTATAACTTAACAGAGAGAAAGAGATGAATTTTTCTCAAAGAGAGAACAAAAATTACAAAAAAGAAAAGATGAAAAGAAACAACAATTGGTACAATTACTATATAATATCATAATAATGTTTATAAATATATATATTCTCTTAATTTTTATAATACTTTTTAATTAATATTTTTTTTTCTTGTGATATATTATAGGAGGATATGAAGTCAAAAATTAAGTCAAAATCAAAATTAAAAAAGAAGGTACTTTTTTTTTTTTTTTTTTAATAATATAATAATAATAATAATAATAATAATAATAAAAATTTTATGATTATTAATAACCACAACAATATTAAAATGTATATGTTATATATTGGAAAATTATTTTAGAGTAAAAAGATAATTGCACATGCTTTAGAATCTGAAAAATCGGAAAATTCAAATAAGAAAACGAAAAAAGTTCAATTCGCGATTTAAATTTTTAAATCTACATTTCTTTTTATTAAATTTAACATTATATAATTAGAATTTATTATTTATTTATAATTAATATTTATATGATTTATTATTTTATATATTATATACATACTCCCTTTTAATATATATTAATATATAATAGATATCATGATTTTGAATATGAATATTTCATTAATAAGAATAATTTAAAATGAAGTTATTTGAATATTTACTATAGTATTTTAATATTAATTTTATAATACTTTCTTTAATAGAATATTTATTAATAAAATATCAATAATTTAATGAAAAATTGTATATTTTATTTATATTTTTTACATTTATTACCTTTTTCATTTTTATAATAAACATTTTAACATTATAATAATAAAAAATAATTATTAATGATACATTTTTATAAATTATATATGATTTGACCTAAATGTTGTTTTATATATATAGTATTGAATTATTCATAATTTAATAATACAATTATAATATTACATTAATGGTAATTATTTTATGCTTTTTTTTTTTATATTATTATTTTATGCTTTTTATAATTCTTTTTTTTTTTTTTTTTTTTTTTCTATTATAATTCTTTTTTTTTTTTTTATTTTTATTTTTTTTATTTTTATTTAAATTTTTATTATTTTATTATTATATAATTATTTAAAAGTATTTTAATAAACGAATTAATAATATATATTATATTATTATATTTTATAAAATTCATAACAGTTAAGTATTCATAAGTACAATCTATGAAAATATTTAAGATATAATAATAATAACAACATTATTCAATTTGCATTAAAATTTCTTTATTTTTTTTTTTTTATAATAAAAGTTTAAAAGTAACTATTGTTTTTTTTTTTTTTTTTGGTATTTTTTTATAAAATATATATATATATATTAATTAGATATTATTTTTTTAATAATACAATAAATTACAAGTATATACAAATTATTTAAAGAGTAGGAAGGCATTTTAATTATAAAATATATTAACAAAGATATATAAAAAAATAATTGATAATTGAAAATAGATTTAAATGATTTATAAATATACTAATAAATTAGTGTGAAGTAGATATTAATATTTTTATAAAAGTTATTAATGTAATTATAATTATAAATATTTTTATTGAGGTTTAAATATTCAATTACAATAATCTTTTTTTTTTTTTTTTTTAGAAAAATGAATTTTATAATATAAATATATTATTTGAATAAGATATATTACTAGATGTTCATAAATAAGTTATTTAAAATTATTTTTTTTATTTGTTTAAATGAAATTAATACCAAATTATTTTATTTATATACAATAACTTTTAAAATATATAGTAAATATTCTTTTCATTGGAACTAAAGTAAATAAAGAAAATAGTTATAAAGAATGAATTAGTGTTAAAAAAAATTGTCATTGGAAATGTTATTAAAGATTTTTTTTATTATTTAAAAATACAAAGAATTGTTAAAACTATAACAAGCACTTATGATATAAATAAACATTAAAATTATAAAAAATATATATGTAATAAAACATTTTATAACAAAGTATCATAATAATAATGAAATCTTGTAATTAAAAATATGCTCGATAACCATAATTATGTTCTTCAATCAAATGACCATTATAAGGATTGATTGATGTTCACATTTGTACTTACGATCAAACATTTTACTTTTTTTTTTTTATTTAATACGAAAAAATATAAAATAATTAATTCATTTTTTATTAACATTGACACCATTTTCAACTATTTTAAAGTTAAAAATAATACATATTTTTAAAATTAAATATCTTTAAAATGAAAAATTTTTAAAACATAATAAAAATATCTATTATATTTTATAAATAAGATATCAGTTGGTAATACACAATTACAACTAACAACTTTGATTAATTAAAAAAATAAATAAATAAATAAATAAATAAATAAATAAATAAATAAATAAAGAAATAAATAAAGAAATGATATATTAATATATAGGATATAGGTTACACATATGGAAAAATAAAAAAAAAAATAAAAAGATAATAATAATTATAATTATATTAATCAAGATTATCTTTATAATTTGTATAAATAAATAAATAATTAATATACGAAAATATACAAAAATTTATTTTATTTAAAGTTTAAAGTTTAAAGTTTAATGAATAACAATTTTTATATATAAATATAAATATATTTATAAATAATATATAATGAATTGAGTTTATCAAAATTAACTAATAAATTTAATTTTTAATAACAAAACAATAAAAAGAATTTTTTTTTTTTTATAAAATACTAAATAATATTTTAATATTTAATATTTTAATATATATAATCACATGTTATTATTATTATTTATATTAATAAAAATGCTAAAAAAATTTATTTTAATAATTAAAAAAAAAAACATAAAATCAAAAACATAAAAAAAAAACATAAAAAATAAAAAACAAAAAAAAAAAAAAAAAAAAAAAGCAATAAATATATTCATGAATCATAATGATAATCTTTAAAAAAATATTTAATATTAATTAATTAATTATTATTATTATTAACTTTAATATTCATTAAATCATATATTCATATATTAAATAATAAATTTTAAATAATAATAATTATATTAAATGGTACAAATTCAATAGTCATTTAATTTTATAATATATTTATTATTATTGTTAATAATAATATATTAACAATATATATTATTATTGTTAATAAGGAAAAATTTAGTATTAAAAACCG